>JAQHUG010000281.1:437034-461388 GCA_028555095.1 Dicrostonyx torquatus | reverse complement strand
AGGCTGGGGGCTAGTGTCGAACTTACCCTGAGTTGAGCCGGTGGATCCTAAGCGGTGGCACTCACCAGGAACCCGCCGCCATGAAAAGGGCTATCCTTACCATTCTTAGGGAAAATAATTTTCACTTAGAATTCTATACTCAGCCATTCACCAGTCAAATTTGAGGGCAGGATAAAGACACCTTTACACACACACACACAGCCTCCAAAATTATGTGTCATATGTACCACATCTCAGGAAGAGAATTAAATATCATTTACATCAAAATAGGACAAAAATTCAGAATGAAAAAGCCATGTGTAGGAAATAGGAGAAAGAGTTCTCAGGATAATTGCTGTAATTATGTGTTGTGTTTAACCATTCTGAGAGGACACGGAGTCTTTAGAAAGTTTAGGCAACGAATAAGTGATAGGTACATTATGAAAAAGGGAGCAAAACCGAGGAAATTATTAGCCTCAGGGGGACATTTTTTGTTTGGCAAAAGAGAAATTAAGCACAGTTATAGTGCACTATCTGACTTTGTTCTGAACTGTATTCAAATAGTGATGGCAAAAATACCAAATCCTGATTTAAGATTTAAAAAATGGTGACATATTTCTACTGGGAGCTGGGGGGAGAGAAGAAGAACAGTATCTGGGTGTCGTCTGTGAGGGTGAAATTCTTTCTTTCTTTCTTTCTTTCTTTCTTTCTTTCTTTCTTTCTTTCTTTCTTTTGTTTTTTTGAGACAGGGTTTCTGTGTAGCTTTGGAGTTGGTCCTGGAACTAGCTCTTATAACCCAGGCTGGCCTCGAACTCACAGAGATCCTACCTGCCTCTGCCCTCCCGAGTGCTGGGGTTAAAGGTGTGCACCACCACTGCCCAGCTTGAGGGTTAAATTCTTATCTTCTCCAGTATAAAGCTAGACAGCATTCCAAAGTAGGTAAAGCATCACCAGCAACAGGCTCCACAGAAAGACAGAAGCACTGACACACACCGAAGGGCAGGAAGAGTTGCAGGTGTCTTCCACTGCCTTGGACAGGTTGGGGATGGGAGGAATGGGGCAAGAGGTACCATTTTTATATAAACATGGTGTTCTAGTTGACTTTGAAATTGTTTAGCAGGCCTGTGAGGCTGTTCAGTGGGTAAAAGCCCTTGCCATGCAAGCCTGCTGACCTGTGTTCAAGCTCAAAAACCCAAGGAGGAAAGAGAGAACCAGTTCCTGAAAGGTTTCATCTGACATTCACATTAATGTTCACATGTGGTCACATAAACAGTAAAGATAAAATTTAATTAAAATATTTATAGCTATTATTTTGCTAAAAGTTAAAATAAGTAATACATGTATGTCATTCATGTGTGTGTATGTGCGTGTGCATGGATGTATGCATGTATGTATATATGACATGAAAGTGAAAGGAGACTAGGGGATGGAAGGAGATTACTAGGAAGGAGGAAATGAAAGAAGATTAAAAGGAGGAACAGGGTAGGTGAATATTGTTTTAAATACATATACTTGAAAGAAATCATCTAAATTTTGGGTGTTCCACATTTTGGTTTCTTGGAGCACATTAGGTGTAGAAGAGTTGACTTTGGTCACATGTTAAACACAGAAACACTAACCAAAAAGTTTGTGTATAACTTTCTGGATGCCCACTACTGCCTCCCATAATAATCCTATTTCTGTGGAACCCCATTTAGAATTTCTTTTACAATCATCATTCATCAAGGAGGTACCAAGTTTGTGTCCACTAATAAGTAAGTATATCTAAGTAATACAACTTCGTTAATCTCTAAAGTATTTTATCGTAAAAGTAAAAGAAAATAAGGCAACAACAAAAGTAGTGTGATATTTGGCATTGTTTTGGTTGTCAATGTGTAGTTTGATGAAAGTAGTTGTAGTTTTGTGAGTTCACAGGTGCACATCAGATAATTCATCTGGCACAAATCATAAAATCTTGCCAACATTTGGATTCAACTTAGCCATTCCACTTCCAAAAAACATATGGTGTCAAGTGTCACTGTAGTCAGTATCAATGCTTAATTTTTTTTTAAATTTATTATTTATGTGTGTGTGTGTGTGTGTGCACACATGGGCTCATGTGCAACCACAACCACATATCCGTATCATATCATAGGTATAGAGGTCAGAGAACAATTTTTGGTAGTCATGTCTCTCCTTCTACCTCTAACTCCTCTTTTCATATCCAATCACACTTTCTTATATCCTCAACTTCCTGTCCTCTTTTTAAAAACTTTAATAACGCATCAACTCCAGTTTGTGCTACTCATATACTTCAGGGTGTGGGGTCATTTATTGGATGTCTGGAGAATAAGTGAATGTGGAGTGTTCAGGCACAAACAGCATATCTATGTTACATACCTTCTCTTCAAGGCTCAGGGACCATTTTGAAAGAAGGGACAGAAAGGTTGTAAGAGCCAGAGATCAGAGAAGATCCAAGAAAAAGTGTTTTGTAGACATAACAACCTCTGCACTCATGAACAGTAACAAGACCAAAGTAGCTCATGCGCTCTCCCCCACCCCCCAACTGAAGCACTAAGGACAGATGATGGCTTCTTGAGGGGGAAGAGTCTCAGTTTCCTTTTTTGTTTATTAAGGCTTGTTGTTCCTGGTAGGATGACATTAATTATTAGCAGCACATTTGAGGTACTATGGAATGATACTTCATTAAATGTTTCTAAACTTAAAGATGTTTAGTTTGCGCTCACAGCATTGGATCTCATAACTTTTTCAAATAGAATTTGTTTTAGTTGATTCTCTTCCCTCTTCCATCTAATCCTGTTGATCCTCTCTTGTATCCCTTTACCCACAGACTTCTTTCTGCTTTCGTGTCACTCGTGTCCTATTGCACACCCAACACATATTTCCATCTTTGGTGGTGTCCTTTCTAGTTTCAGAGCTTACACATATGCTCATTCTACTTGTTTACATAGAGCTGGATGGACTTTTTAAGCTAGGATTCACATATGGGAGAGAACATATGTTTTTCATCTTTCTGAGTCTGCTTTCTTGCTTATTATAATACTTTCCACAATCATCAATTTCCCCATAAGTTTTATCATTTCTACAGGTTGAATAAAATTCTGCAGTGTATATATTTACTACATTGTCATTTTTTTGTCCGTCACCTGATGGACATTTAGGCTGCTTCTATTTCTTGTTATTATGAACGATGCAAATAAATTTTGCATTGTTTGATTAATTTTAATGTTCTACCTTTTAATGACACTAAAGAAACCATTTATTCAGTCACATTATATTCTCATAAAATGGCAAATTTAACTCTATAGAATCCATGCTGTCATCATCCATCACCAAGGAATAAACCAGGAAATTAGCAGTTATATGCTCCAAATTTCTTTCAGTGGATTTCCTAGTTCCTCCAATTTGTTTGGCTATATTCTGGTGAGACAAACTGATTTTAGAAATGTAGTGATATTTCATTTGTATTTTAATAAATAAAGTTTGCCTGAAGATCAGAGAGTAAAACAGCCCCCCTGGTCAGCCTTATGGACATTTAATTACAGTGGCCACACTAGTTTCCATAGAAACCAGGAGTTACATGCCTTTAATCCCAATGATGCACACTTTTAATCACAGCCCTAGAGAGGAATATAAAATGGGAGGGGACAGCTCTCAGACACGGTCTCATTCTGAGATCCCTGGAGGCAGGATCACCATTTCATACTGAGATAAAGGTAAAAGCCAGTGGCTGGCTGTTTTGCTTTTCTGATCTTCAGGTTTGGTATAGGAAGTCCTTATGTACTATCTGTTGCTTTTTTGGTTAATGGATAAAGCCATTTCTGCCACTGGCTTAGTGGAATAGAGCAAGGTGGGAAAATTAAACTGAATGCTGGGAAAAAGAAGATAGAGTCAGTGAGACATCAGGTAGCTAGCTGCCAGAGGAGAGAGACGTGAGTTGCCAGTTGGAATCTTGCTGGTAGGCCACGAGCTTCATAGTAAAATATAAACTAATACAAATGGGTTAATTTAAGATATAAGAGCTAGCTAGCAATATGCTTAAGCTACTGGCCTAGTTGTGTTTTAATTAATACAGGTTTGTGTAATTATTTTGGGTCTGAGCAGCTGGGAATGAATAGCTTCTGACAACAGATTGGCCTGCCAATGTGTGCCAGTTAAAACCACATAAAACCAGAGAAAGCTTGGAAAGGAATTCTAGACACAAAAAAAGAGAGTTAAGTACAGCTTCTTGGTATTCGGCATTTTTTTTTCCTGGATGGGCTCTGTTTGTTGGTCATGATCAGGAGCACAGTGGCTCCTTGATTCAGCATTAGCAGCCACCCCCCCAAACCCAACAAAACAAAACAAACAGAAAAACCACCATGCTGTTTCGAAATGATAGCTTCCTGGTTCACCAGCACAAATGGCTCTGACTCTTCTGGGAGGTGCAGCTATGGAGCATTTAAATGGGGTATATGAGCAGAGTGCTACAATTTGTTTAATGACAACATAGACCTGCTGTGTGCCTGAAAATGGGGTAATGTGTATGACTCTCAGAGGCAGAGAACATGCCTTTGCTATGTTGGACTGGGCGGAATCAACAGGCAGGACTACATTGGTTCTAGCCATGCCCACTTAGCATTAAAAAGTGCTCCTGGTCAGGACATAATTACAGATAGGCAATAAAAATAGATTAAGATGAAAAAGACCTTGAAATGGGTTACAGTGTTGGATAAATGTACATAGGCTTGAGAGAGAGAGAGAGAGAGAGAGAGAGAGAGAGAGAGAGAGAGAGAGAGGAAAAAGGGTATAGACAGTTATGAAAAAGTAAAGTCTTTAAAGAGACAGAGTACAGTCATAGATTAAAGGAGTAAAGATAATAAAATAAATATTAATTTGTAGAAAAACTAGTAGTGTAAGAAAAATAAGCCACGTAAAGATGGAAAATACACAGAGTTTGGATCATATTTGTTATTATGTTTTCTTTGAAATTTTTGACTATAGAGAGGTATTTGATTCTGGGGCCTGCTAAGCTAAACCAACATAAACATTTTAAAGGTATCTTGACTTCAAAATTTGGGTCTAAGGATATATTGCATTGGAAAAGAGGCTCTACTTTGGTTTTCATAGAGTATGAGAACCTTTGAATTCTTTCCAGACTAAAGTGGTTTGATTGAACAAGACCCCCTGAAACAATGGCCCAGATCTTCCAACATCCATGATGGCTTTAGGACTGCTGGCTGAGATGGACCTATCACACAGTATACCCATGACAGACCTGATTAACAGATTCCCCAATCAGCAGGAAGTAGTCTAGACAACAAGGCTCAAATTCCCTAAATGATTGTTTATAAATGTTTATATACATTTAAAGGGGGAATATGCTATAGATATGAATATTTAGCACTGGTATGGATCATGGTCTATTGATACAAATTTAAGGCCAACTTTGTCATATGTATATTTCTGCTCTTTATTAAGGCATTATGTTTGTAAAGCTCATTTAAAAATTTAATGTATAATTAAGAAATATAGGTTAATTGTCATCTATAATAGTCAAACTTGTAATCATGTTAGTTAGGTTTTCTAGATGTAAAGAGATATATTTCAGATGGATATATCAGACCTTTCAAAGACTAATGGAATATGACATTTAAATTTTTTTAAGAACTTAAGAACTTTTTATGACAATGAGATACATATGCTCCTGGCAGCACCAATCCACTTTCTCTTCTTCAAGAGGAAGATGGGCATCAAAGAGGCTCCTTATGGAGTTGGTTAGTTATTTGGACAGGAAACTGCTCTCGCCTGAACTGCTTGATGTTATGTTGTTTGAAATGGACATGCAGGACCCACAGAAAAATGACTGCTGAACTTGCCTAAAGTTGAGACAGTCCTTAGGGTTTCTGCTTCATGAAAGAACAAAAAGTGTCTGCAAGACATTCTGCAGGACACGGAAGAAAGTGACTGACAAATTGCCAATATAGATGGAAATATCTTTGAAATTTCCTGCTTCATGGAAAAATCTGCTGGGAACTATGGGCCTGTAGGCTGAAGATGGATGTCCCAATGTCACAGAAGAACTTTGGGTGACTGTCCAGGCAGCGAGATGTCTCTGTCAACATTTTTGGAAGTTGCTTACAATGTACTTCCTGTTTATTTAGGTAATATTATATCCTTCTGAAGTCTTTGATGGAGTTGAAGAATAGACAGTTATAGTTTTCCTTAGTTATGATAAGAGATAAAGTAGATACAAATATTATAACTATAATTCTTGCTTGATAACTATTTTGTTATATGTAATTTTACTATGTTAAAGTTAAAACCTTCCTTTTTATTTGGACAGAAAAGGGGAAATGGTTTGGGAAGTTCTTCTGTCTATGTGTTGCTTTTATTGATTAATGAATAAAGCTGTTTCTGCTGCTAGTGGCTTAGGAGAATAGAGCTAGGTGGGAAAACGAAACTGAATGCTGGGAGAAAGAAGACAGAGTCAATGAGATGCCATGTACCCGACAGAGGAGAAAGACATGTGCTGCCAGTTTGAACTTGCCAGGAGGTCACAAGCCTCATGGTAAAATATAAAATAATTGAAATGAGTTAATTTAAGATATAAGAGCTAGCTAGCAATATGCTTAAGTGATTGGCCAAACAATGATTTAATTAATACAGTTTCATGTAATTATTTAGGGTCTAAGTAGCCAGGAATAAACGAGCAGCCTCCACCTACACAGGTTGAACCCTAATTTCTGTCTCTGGGTTTTTAATTCATGATACACATAAATCTCTTTCCCCCTTCTCAGAGCATATTATTTCTTCCACACCCTATAGCTGGCTCTATAAGGTCATCATCAATAAATGGTTTGATTAATTTTTAAAAATAACTGTATATGTGTGTGTCTATGTGAATGTATATGTGTGCCTTTGTGTGTGTGTGTGTGTGTTCCTGTGGAGACCAGAAGAGGGTATTACATCCTCTGGAACTGGAGTTATTGGCAGTTGTGACCTTCCCTGTGTGGGTGCTGGGAACTGAACTCAGGTCCTCTGGAAGAGTAACATGAGCTCTTATTAGGTGACTCACCTCTGCAGTCACTTGATTTATTTGTTCGTTTGCTACCACACAATAAGCTTTGCAATTAATCTATCTGGAGTGTAATTTTAAATGCTGTTGAGAAAATGAACATTTTAAAAAGTTCTTCCATTTTTTCCTGATGACACAATCCTTTATACACATCAACTTTAGTAGAATGTTTTTGTGTATAATACCTTTTCAAATAAGAGTCATGGATATCTTGTATACAGTCTCTACAAATTAAGCTGAGTGCCTTAGTATTGATGAAAAAGCAAGCATCTGTCCACTTTTCATCGAACAATCTTCCTTCTCGGTAATTTTTCTTTTAAGATGTTGTAGAATCCATGATAGGATTAAAAATCATTAATCGATGATGGCTACATTTACTTTTATTATGAAAATTAATTGACAGAAAAATATAACGCTTGGACCTGTCTAGGTCTCAGTTGCTGATGCAGCATTAAGTAGAGGACTCAATGTAGTGCATAGTGGGTGACAGATGAGATGTCGTCAAGGTGTTGAAGTACCCTTAACAATTAAATTATAATACTCATTTGTCATCTAAATCAAATTAAATGGCTATCATTTTTAAGGATAGGCTGAGGTACTTTTGAAAATCACTGTGTTTCACTCTCAAAGGTACCATGAGGGCATGTAACATCTGACAGAGTCAATTTCACTGTTCTTCGATGATAGCACATTGGAAGCCACACACCACTGTATAGTTGGCAACACACATGTGTAAAAATAGCACAAACATACATTTGTTTATTTTGCAAAACAACACTATCATATATGTAGCTCATACTCAAGAATTATTTTAATCAAATTATAAACACACACACAATTCATGTTTTAAGTAAGCTTTCAATTTTGTGTTGGGCCACATTCACTACTGTCCTGAGCTGTGACTGGACACTGCTGGTTTATATGAGCCTTAACCCTATGCATAATGAATGTATAAAAATAAAATTAAAAGACCATCTTCTTTTTTAAAAAGGAACAAAATAGTCCCTTGAAGCAGATGAACCATTCAAGTTATGGCTTAGTTGACACTTGAATGTCAAGAGTAAGTATTCTGGCAATTTGACCAAGTAACAAACAGGCTCAAGTTGATACCAGACACAAGTTGGTTTATTTTTTAACATTTGGTTTCTTTTACATGTTGTTGAGCCAACCAATTCACTTGTAATCTTCTGTGAAACAAAGCAGTTTCCACCCAGAGAGAAGAAACTGGTTCATGGTTCCATCACAAATAAGACAGGGTGAGATTGAGTCTGCTTTGAGGACCCCTTGTCTGTGTTTTCTCCTGTTACTAAGACAGGGCCTCTCTCACTGAGCCTGGAGCTCTCTGTTTCAGTTAGACTTGGCTAGTTAATGAACCCCCAAGGTCCATCCATCTGCCTGTTCCCCAGCCCTGGGATTACATGCATGAACCACCACGCCCACTATTTTACATGAGTGATGAGGAACCAAACTCAGTTTCTCATGCTTATGTAGCAAACACTTTACCTACTGAGTCGTGGGTCCATTCCACTGTGGGTAATGCCACCCTTGGCTGGTGGTCCTTTCTTATTTCAGAAGGCAGGCTGTGCAAGCCATGAGGGCAAACAACAAAGCAGCACTCTTCTATGGCTTTGCTTTAGTTCCTGCCTCCCTGCTCCTGTCCTCACTTCTCTCAGTACATGAATAACGAGGACGTGCAATAGATAGAAACCTTTTCATCCCCCAAGTTGCTTTTTGCTTGTTTGTTTATTTCTTTTGGTTTTTTTGAGACAGAGTTTCTCTGTCTCCTGTAGCCCTGGCTGTCCTGGAACTCACTCTGTAGACCAGACTGGGCTGACTTCAAACTCACAGAGATTTACCTGCCTCCACCTCCCAAGTGCTGGGTTAAATGTTGTGCCACAACCACTGTGATTTTTATCATGGTGTTTTATCACAGTAATAAAAATGATAACTAAGACATGGTGAAGGTGGTACAAGCCTTCATGGATAAAAGTTCCTGAAAAGGTAAGACTCGAGGTGAATTTTTATCATTTAAAAAGAGACAACTTTGAGATATTTATAGATTTCCATGTAGTTATAAGAGAGAAACCATGGTACCTTACACCCACTTCCTCCACAATGGCAATGTATTAAAAACTGTAGGGTAATGTCAAATCAAGATAGTGACATTCCACAGTCAAGACAGAAAACTTTCCCATCCCCAGTATCCTCTTGTCCTCTTTTAACCATGTCTACTTTCTTTTTCTGCTTCTGCTACCACCCCTAATCCCAGCAATTACTAATTTAGTCTTCATTACTAGGTTGCTATCATTTCTATGTTAATCATCCCAGACCTTGGGAGGTTGACACAGGATTGTGACTTTAAGGCCTGCCTGGGTTACACAGTGAGCTGAGATTCACCAGGGTTACATAGTAAGAATCTGTTTAAAAATAATGTTAAATTATTGAAATTATACAGTAGCTAATATTTAGGTCTTGAACTTGAGAGGGAATTGTGGTGACACTTGAGTCAGAAGTGGGAGAGTGAGGTTTGGAAATGATGTAAATTATAGTACTCATATATGAAATTTAAAAAATAATTATAAAATAAGAGTGATATGTGTGTTATGAGGCATGTGTTCTATACCCAGTGGGATTAGCTCACCAATCTCTGCTTTAAGAAGTCCAGTGGTTTTAGGAGGGAGAATGAGCAACTCGTGTGTTTATAGAGCAACATTTACACTCACTTTGGCCCAATATTGGCCATGTAGACTGGGACTTGGCCTCTCTCTCAGAGTGGGAAGTTGAAAACATAGGAGGTTGAAAGCTGACTTGCATGGGGGGGGGACGACTGGGCCAAAAGGGTCTGTGGTGTAAATTGCACTTCTATGTTAATTGTCATCTGTTAATTACATTAGAAAAAAAGGAGAAAAGCAGAAACTCTTCTGCCATCCCATCCCAGTGTTCAGTGTGTGTGCTGGCTCAGTGAGCCATGAACAATTTCAAGACATGGGGGCACACATTGAAAGACATTGCTATATATTTAGTAATAATGGAGATTTTTTTCTTAAGGCTTGATATAAACTTTGATTGTACAGTATTTCTTTAATTTGTTTCTATTCAAGAAAACCCTGAGAACACTGCGGTGAGCAGTGCCGAGCTTTCCATTTGCATTTTCATCTGCATATTTTAATTTGCCTGACTACAGCTCCATACACACCTACATGGACAATCCCCCCATGGGAGTGGAGAGAATTTTTTCATGTTAAATAATATCTTTTATTGTTGTGGGGTTGACCAGCTGTATTTAACCATTGAAGTGGCTGGAGAAAATATGTGTCTTGGAGAACTTACAAATGGCTTGTCTCTATGCCAGCCTGCCCACACCACTCCCAGACAAAGAACAAAATATCTGTAATAGACCCCCAGCTAGCCTGAATTTTCCCCACTTCTGGTATTTCTAATGTTGAAAAAGTGTGTGGCCCTAAAACAGGAAGTCATCAGAAAAGCGTCTGCTGAGCGACCACAGAAAGATAGGAAGACCCTGGAAAGCAGCCAGAGTCCAGTCTTTTTCATAGCTAAGAAGCTATTCTCCTGAATTGTCTTGTACTTTTCCTGGGGATAGAACCAGAATCAGAGCATTGATTTCAGGATCCATGGGATTGCTTCATGGCTTCCTGTTTGATTGTGTGAAAAAAAATAAACCCAAGACCCATAAAGCTGGGATATAATAATGTTAATATCATCTCTCCATATAATTGTGGGTAATAATAGGGAAAAGTTATGAACAATATTTAGCCTTTTCTAGAATATGTTCTCTGTAAGACTTCACAAAATGAGCATAGCACAGCCAATGCACCGCCCAGCCCTCTAAGTACAGCTCTCAACCACCATCAGAAAAAGCTGCTTTTTGGTACAAATTGAGATGATTACAAAGACCTACAATATCACAAACACAGAGAAAAAGTGTCTGGAGGTGCCCACCCTAAATGATGCACCTAGAACTCTACCCTTACACTCAAGACTCTAGGATAATTGCAAAAGGGAGGTGGAAAGATTGTAATATCAAAGATCCAGGAAACCTGCTAGTGGGTAGTATAGACATGACAGGGAAGGGGCACCCATAGAATCTTAACATGGTTACATAACCAAGTCCTGCATAATTACCACACCAGTTGATACCTCAGTGTGGATGAGGGAAATATGAAGGTCTATAGGCAATTAATAGCTGTCAAGGCAGGGACACTCAGTCTGCTCCTGGGACAAACCCCAGATCCTAAGTTGTTGGCCCTTAGTATTGGGGGAGGTTGTCTCTGGAGAAGACTGATTCTCCCTGTTACTAAGGAGTCCAAGAGGGACATGGTGATGTGGGAAGTCCTTCTGTATATTTGTTGCTTTTATTGGTTAATAAATAAAGAAGCTACTTTGGCCTGTGATAGGGAAGAATAGAGCTAGGCGGGAAAACTAAGCTGAATGCTGGGAGAAAGTAGGTGGAGTCAGTGGGATACCTGTGGTGGCTGCAGGGGACAGATGTGGTAGAAACTTGGCGGTAAACCATGAGCCTCGTGGTCAAATATAAACTAATGGAAATGGGTTAACTTAAGATGTAAGACTTAGCCAATAAGAAGCTAGAGCTAATAGGCCAAGCAATGTTTTAAATAATATAGTTTCTATGCAATTATTTCAGGTCTAAGTGGCCAGGAATGAACGAGCAGCGTCTGCCTACAGACACGGGATGGATTGAATGGGGAAAGAGAGGTGGAGAAGTAATGGGAATACAGTACTCATGTAAGAATTCTCAAAATATAGAAAAAGTTTAACTTAAAGAAAAGAGCATGTTGTAGTTTTGTGCAGACCCCAGCATGCTCTCCTAAGGATTCTGTCATGTCAGATTTTCTACCTGGGGCCTTAGTTTCTTAAGGGCCTTTTGAGAACAGCATCAAGGTATGAAGGTTGACATCTATGTGCTTGTGACAGTAGATTGGAATATTTTAAATACGTGGCTGAGGGTTGAGAAGATGGGCAGAGGACAGGCAGAGCTGAGGACCCTGTGCCTTGTTTGGGGCCCAGGTAAGAAGGCAGAGTGGTGCCACTATGAAGAGCTCTACTTTATTTCTAGGGCACTCTCTTCAAATGTACTTGCTGAATCCGTGTTCCCCTAGCCCACCCTAATGTGCTGCCTGCCAGACAATGAAGCACACAGGTGATCAAGAAACTTCCTGCCCTTGCCTCACAGAGCTGGCTGTGTTAGGGAAACTGAGTTTCTAAGTTTATAAGTGATTACAAGAAACTCAAAGAACCAGATTTATTCCATGTTTGGGACTGTCATCACACAGAGACCGAAATTTCACAGACTAATTTTAAAGTTGTCTTACTCTGTTTAGGATGCTATCTATAACAGAAACCATAGACAAGGTGCTTACAAACAACAGGAATGTACTGATAACAGTTCTGGAGGAAGGATGGTGCAGATCAGGCTGCTATTAGGGTTGAATTGTGGTAAAAGCCTCTTTGTGTTATACATTACCAAGTTCTCATTGTGTTCTTATCTTATAAGGCATAGGAGTGTTCTGCGACACCCTTTATAAGGGCACTTATCCCGTTCATGAGGGGTCTACCCTCCTGACTTAACACCTGCTCCTGGAGCTTGAGGGTTAAGATTTCAACAAATAGATTTTAAGAGTACGTTAGCATTTAGAGAATAGCAGATGCTGAGCAAATCTTCCGTATAATTATGAGACATATTTTTATACATAAAAGAAGCTTCTAAATGCAGAAACTAAAATGAAAACAAGAGGCAAAAGAAACATGAAGCTATGAAAAGAACTATTCCAAGGAACTTTAGAATAGTAATTTGTCTAAGCTCCCTTAGTTGGTTTTACCATAAGGAAAAAAGAACCACAAAAAATTCTTAAAATATTTTCAGGAAATCACATTGTTTATAGAATGTTAAATGTGCTTGTCTGAGACTGTGTCATGCATGTGTTGTGGGATAAATCAGCTCATGTGCCAGTTTTAGCTAATGAAGGCAACTGAAATCAAAACCCCGTAAGCCTAAATTTGAGTAGAAAATGTTATGATTTGATAGGTTATCTTTAAAAATATCTCCTGTCCCATTTCAGAAAGTCCTAGGACAAGTGGCAGAACCATTGGCAATGATACATGTGGTGACAAGATATTGATTTCTAAACATTATTTCTCACTAAAACCAAGTTGTCAAAGGAACCTTTGAAGAGGAAACCAATTTCAGGATAGAGGCAGGAAATAGTCTAGATATCTCAGGAACTTCTTTTCATACCAAAAAGCAAAGAAACTCTTAAGAGCTATCAGGGTCATTGAAAAAGGTCTCAGGAACCTACTATAATAAGCAGCAATAGGTCAAAGAGGTTTAACTTTGAGTATCAACAATAATGAGGTTCATTTAAGCCTGTGATTCCCTAATGATACTATTTACACACACACACCTCATTGCTGCTCGTAATTGGAAGGTGCTAAAGAATCAATGTCTTTGAAAACTCTTAAACAAAAGGAAATAAGGAGACTGGGTATGGTCATTGTCCTGTAATTCTAGCAGTTGGGCTAAAGATTTCAGGCTGCTCTAGTCACTATAGTGAGGTTTTTCCTCATTAAAACTTAGGGGTAGGAATAAACTCAGTGTGCCCAAGACCCTGAATTTGATCTCCTACCACTGCAACTAAAAAGAAGAAATGAAACATTTTATGTGAATTCCATGTATAAACTGTATTTCAGGACCACCAAATAGTTGGTGATGGCAGATTTCTTTTTATGGAAGTACTTCTTGCTGGTAATTGAAGAAAAAAATCAGAGAAGTAGAATATCACTTTTGTATACTCTCCAAGAAATAACGAATCATATAACTCAACCGGTCTTATTCTTCACTAGTTTTAGTGGTATTGCTTCTGTGGATTAGTTAGGATTCTCCAGAAAGACAGAGCCAACATGGTCCACATACTCATATACTGTGTGCATATATGATTTTATATCTATATTATTGTGTAGTGAGAGAAAGACAGGCAGACAGACAACACACACACACAGAGCGGGGACAGGAGGGAGACACAAACAGAGACAGAGAGGAATGCATAAAACATTAAGGTATTGACATTTTGCTGTGGTGTGAATCTGACATGAATCTATCCTGTCCTTCACATGTTGAAGGCTTGGTTCCCTGCAATGCTTTGTGGGGTGTGAAAATTTTAGGAAGTAGTGCCTACCTGAAAAAATAGGACAAAAGGGGGGATGCCTGTAACAGACTTTCTTGGACCACTAGACCACAAGTCATACCATGGAGACTTATTAGTTATGAGTGTTGGCCTTCTCTTATGCTTGTCCCATTAGCTCTTATAATGTATATTAACCTGTTTCTCTTCATCTATGCTTTGCCTCAGGGCTTTTTAACCTTTCTTTTATTCTGTATGCCATACTTTTCCTGCTTCTTTCCTGTGTGGCTGGCTGGAGGCTGCCTGACTGCCTGGCCCCGAGTGTCTACCCTCTTTCTCCTTCATTTTCTCTTCTCTCTCAAACCTAGTCATTCCTCCTCCTACTTATTCTCTCTGCCCGCCAGCCCCACCTATCCTTCTACTGCCTAGCTGTTGGCCATTCAGCTTTTTATTAGATAATCATGCGCCTTAGGCAGGGCAGGTGAAACAGCAACACATTTCTCCATAATTAAACAAATGCAGTATAAACAAATGAAACGCATCTTTGCATCGTTAAACAATTACTCTGCAACATAAACTAATGTAACCCATCTTTACCTAGTTAAACATTTCTATTCCACAGCAAATGCCGTCAAAGGTTATACTAGGTTTGTCTGCTCTCTTGTCTGCTGTGATCTGGCAAAGTTGGTTCACTTTTCTGTCGCTATGGCTGCTCTATTTCTTTACTCCAGGCCCAGAAACATGAACCCAACTGATTATGGACTGAATTCTCTGAAAGTGGGAGCCAAAATATACCTTTCCTTCTTTTGCTTTTGTCTGATATTTTTGGTCCTGGAAACAAAAATCTAATTAATAGTACACAAATTATTACAGAAACAAAGTCTCGCAATATGCTATCTTTAAGGAAGAGACCCAGGAAAGCCAGCAGTGAGCTGCAAAGCCTTGAGAGTCAGAGAATTGGTTCCAGGTTGTGATCTGAAGGTCTGAGAACCAGAAGTTCTGGTGGCAACGGTTGCACCACTCAGGAAATCATGAAGTGTAAATTAAACAGTCATGTCTTTATATTTTTATTTTGTGGGGGCTCTCCATAGACCAGATGATATCTTCTGGTATTCATTCAGTCCACAAACCCCAATACCAATTATTTCCAAACTGTTCCCCACTCCCACAGACACAGGATTGGGAGAGAGGGAAAGGGAGATGAAGGGGGTTGGAGGGAGGGGGAGAGGGAGAGGGAGAGAGAGAGAGTAACCAGACCAGATATCTGGGTGATCATGATTGACTTGTTATGGGGCATTGAGAATGCTCAGCAGGTAAAGTCATTTAACGCCAAGCCTGATGTCCCAAGTTCAATCTCCGTGGCTAAAATGGAAGAAGGAGAGAAGTGAGTCCCATAAGCTCTCTTGTGGCTTCCACATACATGCCATCATGTGATGTGTGCACAGACACATATATAATAAATATAAAGAAATTTTAAAGCTTTTTTTTCTTTCATGTGTGTGCACATTTGCAATTAGGTACAAATGTATGCCTGTGCCTATGTGTTTGGATGCCAGAAGGTGACAATTGGTATCTTCTTGAATTATTACCCACCTTCCTTTTTTGAAACAAAGTCTTTTTCTGAATCTGGGGCTTGCTGGCTCAGTTAGCCTGGCTGGCCGGTGAGCCCCAGGACCTGCCTGTTTCTGTCAGCTCAGTGCTGTGACTCTGGGCGTGCGCTCCCATGCCTGGCTTATTATGCAGGGGCTGGAGTTTTAAACTCAGGTCCTCATGCACGCATGGCAAAGAGTTTACTGACTGAGCTCTCTCAAGCCCCCAAACTGCCCTTTCCAGTCACTATTATCCTCTATGTATGAGTGCAAATTATGTGTCCCAGGAATTTACTTTATTGATATTTTTAAAACACTGAATTGCTTAACCCATTGTTCATTCCCACTAAAGATTATCTTACGCTGTTGATTTCAGCATTTTGGCCATTACAAATAAAATTTCTGTGAACATTCATGACTAGATTTTTCTGTGAACAGATGTTTTCATCTCTTTAAGGTAAATGTTCAGGGTTGTAATTGTTCAGTTGTATGGTTCTCGTATATATAAACTATTTATATTTTATATATCGCTAACTTGAAGTTAGCGTACAAAGTAACAGGCTTCATTAAGACAGTGTCATGAGTGCACTTTGATCACATTCACCTCTCACTTTTCTCCCCATCCTCCTACCCCTTACTGGTTGCTTCCCTTCCCACAAATAGACCTCCTGCTTTCTTGTCAAACATATGTGTATGTTAACATGCAAATGTCTTCCACAGAAGAGAAAACGTCCTGTCTTTGGTGCCATTTCCTCCCACCCAATCCTGTGTGTGTGTCCTCTGTTGTGTGTGTGCATGCATTCCTCTGTTGACAGGTGCCTGGGTGATGCTATCACTTCTCTACATAGTGCTGCAGTAAGTAAGGATGGGCAAGTATCTCTGTGGCATATTGCCCTGGATTCCTTTGGATCATATACCCGGTAGTATAGTAATTGAGCTAGATCTCATAGTATCATAGGAAGTGGCAGTAGTCCACTTGACACATCTGGAAAGAGCAAGCCGCAATTCAGGAACTGCCTCCATCAGATCGACCTGTGGGCATGTCTGTGGGGACATTTTTCTTGATTGCTAAGTGATATAGGAAGGTCCAGCCTACTGTAGATGGTAACAACTCTAGACAGGTGACTCTGGGCTTTATAAAAAAAAAGGCTGCTGAATAAACTAGAGGAAGCAAGACAGTAAGCAGCAGCATTCAGCCATGGTGTCCGTTTCTGTCCCTGTCTTGAGATCCTGCCCTTATTTCTCTGGACAATAGACTGTGGCATGAAAGTGTAAAGCAGAAAACTCCTTTCTTTCTGCATGTTGCTTTTTTTTTTTTGGTTTTTCAAGACAGGGTTTCTCTGTGGCTTTGGAGCCTGTCCTGGAACTAGCTCTTGTAGACCAGGCTGGCCTCGAACTCACAGAGATCCACCTGCCTCTGCCTCCCGAGTGCTGGGATTAAAGGCGTGGGCCACCACCGCCCGGCCTGCATGTTGCTTTTGGTCATGATGATATCAGAGCAACAGAAAGGCAAGCTGATAGTCTACTTTTTGTTTTTGGGGAACTTCCATTCTGATTTCTATCTGACTGCATCAAATTCACAAGAAATTGCTGTTTTCACTGTCTAGTTTCTCAGTATCTGCCAAGTTTGAATGTTGTTCCTTTTCTTTAAAAGAAAAAAATCCATTCATTATGATAGGTGCATCTTAATGTCCTATTAAGGTTAAACTTGCATTTCTTGATAGATAATATCTTGATGGCCAAGCGTTTTATATTTTTACATTTAATTTTATGATCTACTTAAAATTAATCCCTATAGAAACTTTACATTTAGATCAAGGTTAATTTCTTGTAGCACCATTTGTTAAAAAGATTATCATTCATATGTTCAGTTACTTTGTAATTTTGTCAAACTCTTTCTGAGTTCTTCATGACATTTCAAATATCTTGCTGATATTTTGATATGAGCTATATTAAAAGTGCATATCAATTTGTTAAGAATTCAAGACTTTATATTAAGTCTTCATTGAGTGGGGCATGCCATGTCTTCTGGTTTCATTTTGTTGCTATGATAAGTGTCGTAATCAAGAGCAACTTGGGGAGGAAACAGTGTATTTAATCTTATGCATCCAGGTCACAATCCATCTTTGGGGGAAGCCAGGGCAGGAACTCAAACAGGAAGTGAATTAGAAACCATGAAAGAATGCTGCTTGCTTGTGCTCAGCCTTCTCTCTCCCCAGCTCTCTCTTTCTCTCTCTCACACACACACACGTCCTCTCTGTCCTTTTTAAAACATTCACCCATCTTATTGTATGTGTGGGTGCTTTGCTTGTGTCTGTCTGCACCACATGGATGCAGTGCCTGTAGAGGCCAGAAGAGGCCATCAGATCTCATTACAGATGGTTATGAGCCAGCACATGGGTGCCGTGAATCAACCCAGATCCTCTGGAAGAACAGCCAGTGCTCTTAACTGCTGAGGCATCTCTACAGCCTCTCATCGATTTTTCTTATGCAATCTATACCCACTTACCTAGAGATGAGGCTGACCATAGTGGACTGGATCTTCTTATATCAATAACTAATCAAGGTGATCTCTGCAGACATGGCCACAGGCCAGTATGATTAAAGCAGTTTTCCATTTGAGGTTCCCCTTCCAAGATAAGTCTCTAGGTTTTGTCAAACTGACAGTAAAAACTAAACAGGATAGCTTTTCTCTCCATTTACAAAAATACTTGAATTTCTTGCATTAACCTTTTGTAACTTTGGCACATAATGTATGCTGTTTTTAAGGGTAAACCTAAGTGTTTCATATTTGTTGGCACAGTTATAGATGTTCTTAAGCCATAAATGTTTGTTTCTGTGTACATATCGCTAGTGTACAGAAATGTGATCAATAGTTTCTTGTGTTGAATTCACTTATTAATTCTTGGATTGATAGATGATTTGGCGAGTATATTGTACATATATAATCATGTCACTTTCATGTAGAGACAGTGATATTTCCTTCTTTTCAATCACTATACATTTTATTTCCTATTCTTGCTTTCTCAAAGTGGTTAGGACCTTCCAGTACCTTGTTGAGTAAAAGTGTAGAGAAGCCAATAGCTTGCACTCTTCCTGATGTAGGGGGCAGAATCAAATCTTTCATAAGTCAATAGTGATAGATTATTGTAGCTATGCAGATGGTGATATGGTTGTTTCAGAAAAGATAAATCTCACTACTGTATTTCATGCTGTTCTATATTTCGACAGGAAAATATTAAAACAGAAGGGAAAGGGGTTTATGGAATAAACAGGAAAAGTGGGATGAGAATCTAGCCTAGACCAATGAACTTCAAAGAGCTGCGAAGTGAATCTAGATTTACAGAATCTCAGTTCAGTGCTCTTTCCAAATCCTCTGCCTTTCAGGCACAGCAGGCAGACAGAATACTTGTGACTGTGACTGAAGCTTAAAAGAAGTGGGGGGTCGGGATAGGTCTTTGGTCATAACAGTTCACAGGACACTGCCTGGGCCATCCAGCATATCAAGTGACTTTGCAAGCACCCAGCCCAGATGTGTCAGGCCTATGGACACAGACCCTTTCATAAGCCTTACTCAATAGTTGTCTGTAAGCCAAGGGTTGCCCAGCTAACCCTGGCCAGGGGCATGCTGGGTATTTGCCAACCAATGACAGAGTTCACACTCTCCAGACTTTGCTCTGACTTCGTGCTGATTGCAAAGTATCTTCCACAACCTAAGTGTCCCAGGATACCGCAAGCAAAGTCGCCGACCGGCAAGGCCTAGGCTCCCCTTCATTGTATGCACGCTGTGAATGTTTAGCCCTGATTCAGAAAACATTTACTGAGAAGTCACTAACTGGAGAGTAACTCAGAAGCCTAGTGGGCAAAACACAGGGAAATACCATCCATAGGCGCAACTTGGTCTAGACCCCAGTCAGATGCTGAGGACAGGAGACCTGGTAAGAAAGAGCCTCCAAGAAGGGATAGGATTCCAGCATGGGCAAAGCAATCTTAGGTGAGCGAGCCAGCTGGGTGAAGGCCTGTGGAGGATGGCTAGTCAGTGTGTAAGAAGGGAAATCGTGGCAGAGGGATGGAAACAAGCTGGAGTCTCAATTGGGAGAAGCTGCAAAGCTAAAAGGCTTTTGAGCGAAATGGTATCTGGCAGCAGAGTGGGATGGGAGAAACACACGACCAGAGTAATAAAAGAATGGGTGCTTCTCTGCTTCCCACCAGCTTTCATGAAAACGTTCTGATAGTATCTGCTATCGCTGCCCATCTGCCACACAAGCAATTTTAAGCCCTGCCATGATTAATGATTCAATTGAGTCACAGGCACAATTCTGAGGGACGTTTAACGGGAAATTGTGCCCATATCTCAGGCCTCCGATAAAGAGCTTCTCACTCTTCACCATGGAGGCTATTCTATAGAGCTATGGTTTGAATATGGTTTGTCCCCCGAATTTATATTCCCAGAGAGCTACCGTCCTTGAAAAGGTGGAACCTTTAAGAGGTGTGGTCTATTTGGAGGTAATGAGGTCACAGCGACACCATCCTTGAAAGAGATTCAAGTCTCATCTCAGCTCATAGGACTCGATTAGTTGCTGTGAGAGCAAGTTGGTACGTGTTTATCCCTGGTGTTTGTCCGCTTCCACAGGTGGCTGCTTGTCACTCTCACGCATGATGCCATCCCCTGTGTTATGACACAGCAGGGGACCCTTGGATGTTGCTTCTCTACCTCCAAAACTGTGAGTTATGCAAATCTCTTTCTACTATCCATAGCCTTGACACAAAATAAATGAAGGTGCACTAAACAGTTTATATAATAAATTAGCCGCCGTGGACAGTACTTGCGGTCCAGGACCAGGTTTGATTCACCGTGGTACAGGGCTAAGCTGTTTTCCTCAGAGTAGGACACAGTGCCAAATGATGGACATCCACTCCACATGAGAAACTTTTTACCTGGTGGGAAGAGGTGGCCCAGACATCCGATTACCTTCATAGCAAGATACAGGAAAGAAGGACCAAGTCATGCTAATACTGGCCACTATTTAGACGCACATTTCATCGAATAGTTATTGTGAGCCAAACATTTAAAAATCTATTGCCTCATAGTATTTTACCCCAAACCATGTGGCATTGACCCTATCATTACTAGGGGGAGCCAAGGCTCAGAGAAATGAGGTAACTTGCTTAAATTCCCACATAGTAACTAAGCAAGTAAGACAGCCTTCACATTGAGGACTGAAGTCCTGTTCTTTCCAGTACAGCAAACCTCAGAGCTTCCGTTTTAGTCTTTATTTTTTGTAATTACCACTGGACTAGCTATTGATTTGCAGGAAAAGGCAAATTAAACTACATAAAGGTCTCCTGTGTCCTTCACCCAGTTTCTCCAAATTTTTACGTTTTCTGTCACTAAAGGACAGTGTCAACATTAGGAAATTGGCGTGATACAACCTGTGCATTTGTATGTCATTTGAGCACAGTGCAACTCCATAGTCATGATACAAACTCTTCTCTCTCTCTCTCTCTCTCTCTCTCTCTCTCTCTCTCTCTCTCTCTCTCTCTCTCTCACACACACACACACACACACACACACACACACACCCTTACCCGTAACACCCAGTAATCTGCTACTTTTCACTGTCATATTCGTGTACGGTTTTCACTCTGAAGTTGCAAATGCAAGTTGTTTCTCATTTTCCATGTAGTCCAGTGCACGTACACTCCGCCTATGTTGCTGCATGTATTGTTAGCTCAGTTTTGGATATTACTAGGTGGTGTGCTATGGGATAGATGTAGAAGAGTGGTTTAACTGTTAACCCACTGAAGAACAATTGCTTGTTCCCAGTTATTAGTTTCTGTGAATTAATTTGTGGATATTTGCATATAGATTTATTTTCTAAAATCATTTACTATAAACTTCTTTAAATCTTTGCTTGTTTTATGCTCCTTAAATTTTTGTATAATCTATATACATGTCCTTTACTAGGTATGTAGCCCATAAAAATTTTCTTGTTGTATCTTTTTTCTCATTTTTTAAATATTGTCCATTGTGAGCAGAAAGTATTTAGTTTTATATGAATCAACTAATTACACACGTGCGAGTGGTTGCACATGTGTGGATGCCAGAGGACAACCGTGGGTATTGTTCCTAAGGAGCTAGGGCTGTCCTTGTAGACAGGGCCTCTCACTGAGACCAGGTAATTTCCAGGTAGGTTAGACTAGCTGGTCGGTGATCTGCAGAGAGCCCCTGGTCTCCAAGTTTGCTAACACGGGGCTTACCAAGTACATGCCACCACGGCCAACTTTGTCTATGTGTGCTGGGAATCAAACTCAGGTCTTCATGCTTGTGCTACAAACACTTTTACTGATTGAGCCGCAGTCTTGGGAATATTTTCTATTTTTTACATGTATTTATTCTGTGTGTGTATGTGTGGGCATGTGTGTACCGTGGCACATGTGTGGAGGTCAAAGGATAACTTGTGAGAATCAGTTCTCTCCAACATCTTTCCACCTATCCCCAGTTTCTTTTGTTTTAATAATTTATTTATTTTTACTTTATGTGCATTGGTGTCTTGCATGTATGTATGTCAGTGTGAGGGCATTGGAGCTCCTGGAACAGGAATTACAGACAGCTGTGAGCAGCCATGTGCATGCCGGGAATTGAACCCAGGTGCTCTTAACCACTGAGCCATCTCTCTAGTCCCATCCCACCCAATTTCTTACAGGCTTTTTGAAAACCTTCAATAATTGCTGGGCTTTGTCACATTACTTTCTACATTGATCGGATTTATCTTTCTACCTTGGACTATTGCTAAGCCAATTATCGTGCTGACTGGCAAAACTGAACCAGACTTGCACGCTTGAAGTAAACCCCAGTCAGTTAAGGTGTATCAATGGTGTTACACATTGTAGATTTCTGTTGCCAGCATCATTTTAAAGAACGTTTGTATTTCTGAGAATGACTGGAGCATAGATCTCTTTTAGTTTTTACTGTCTTTTCAGCTTTGGCATACAATAAGACTGGCTCATTACATGGGTTTGCAAAGGTTTGTCCTCTTCTGCTTCTGGAAGAGACTATGTAAAATGACTTTTAATTAGTCTTTTTACTTTTGGTAGCATGCCTCACTTAAACTATCTGGGCCTGGATATATCTTTCTCAGAGCATTTTAAACCAAGAATCCAGTCACTTGAACATGAAAATTATTTAATTTGTATTGGGTGAATTTTTAAAGTTTTCATTTTTCAAGAACTTGTCTATTTTCTCTAAATTGTTAAATTTTCTGTGTAGAAATGTTCAAAGTTTCTCTTTATTATTCTTTGTATAGTTCCCGATGTTGGTTGATGATCCATTCTCAGGGTTGGTTTTTCTCTGTCAGGATTGTTAGACATTCGTCACCTTTATTGATCTTTTCAGAAAACAGGTTTCTTGTTTTGTCGATTTTTGTCTTGTTTTCAATTTAATTTTATTGATTTATCTTCTTTATTATTTCTCCTTTCTTGCTTTGTGTTTTTTATTTTACTTAAGTTCATCTAATAGGAACTTGGATGACTGACCTCAGATTTTAAGTGACAACTTCTTTTCTTTGCAGTATATTCATTTAGTGGCACAAATTCTCTTCTAATGATTGCTTTAGCTGTGGCTTTAGTTCTCATATATTTGGATTCCTCTCTTATTCCACTGTGGTCACAGTTCACAGAAAATGGTCTATGTAATTTCAATTATTTTGAATGCGATGAGGTTTGTTTTATGTCTCAGGATATGATCTATTATGTCGAATGTTCTGTACACGCTTAAAGAGGATGCCTCCTCTGCTGTTGCTAAGTGAAGTGTTATATAAATGCCAATTAGATCTTGTTAGATGATAGCATTGCTGATTTTTTTGTCTATTCTATCAGTTGTTGAAAGAGTGGTGTTAAGATCTCCAACCATAATTGTTGATTTGTCTATTTCTTTGTAAAATTAAATATTATTTTGCTTCACATACTTTACAGTATATTATTTAGCTATTCACACTTAAGCTACAATGTGTTTTTGACGTATTGATTCTTTCATTAATGTTTCTCTGTCTCTAGTAATTTTCTTTGCTCTGATGTCTACCTTATCTGATATCAACAGTCACTCATGTTTACCCTTGACAAATGTTTGCATGATATTGCTTTTCCATCTCTTCATTTTAACTTGTTTATCTTTTTTGAAATTTTATGTGTACATGTATGTTGTGTATGTATGTGTGTAGCTGAGGCAGAGAGAGAGAGAGAGAGGGAGGTGCATATACACATGCATATGGAGGTCAAAGTGCAGCTTGAAGGAATCCATGTGGGTCCCAGAGATCGCACTCAACTCTTCAGGTTTGGCAGCAAGTATCAGGACCTATGTTGTTTCACTGAATAGATTTCTTTTAGACACCAACTAGGTGAGTCATGTTTCTCAACCCATGGTGTCAATATCTGTTGATGTGGGAGTGTTCTCCTGTATTTTGTATTACTCTTATTGGTTGAATAAAGAGCTGCCTGGCTTATAAGATGGGTCAGCCTTTAGGTGGGCGGAGTAGACAGAACGGAAGTTCTGGGAGGAGAAGAAAGGAAGTGA
>JAQHUG010000281.1:398283-423683 GCA_028555095.1 Dicrostonyx torquatus | reverse complement strand
CCTTCCTTCTTCTCCTCCCAGAACTTCCGTTCTGTCTACTCCGCCCACCTAAGGGTTGACCTAACTATAAGCCAGGCAGCCCTTTATTTAACCAATCAAAACACAGAAATACAGGTGGACCCTCCCACAAAAAAGAATGAGCCTCCTTCCTCTAGAAGCTATCACTGCCAATAATTCCCCAGTAAGTGATAGGACCTTCCATCCATGTTCAAATTAAAGCTGGCTTGACCTTATGCAGGTAAGCACAACTCCTGTGAGTGCACGAGTGTGGTAGCCATGTCCCAGCTAAAAGAGAGCATGCCATACCGCTCCTGGCCTGCTCTTGCATTCTTTCTGCAATATTCCCTGAGTCTTTGTGAGGGCGCGTGTTTGCATGAGCACGTGGGATGGGGCAGGTGTCATTGATAACTATTCCATTGGAGCTGAGAACTCAGGGAGGTTTGTTTGCTTGATTTCTTTTTGTTTTCTTCTCAGGATGTTGAGCAGTTGTGTGTTTCTGCATTGATTGCTACCCATTGTAAAAAGAAGCTTGTCTGACCAAGGTTGGGAGCAGTCCATGTCCTGTGTCAGTTAGGGCCTCCTGTCTGGGTCTAAAACTTGCCCTGGGAGTTCCAGGTACATTTCCAATGGCTATTGCCCACCTCATCTCATCTGCCCTCAATGTCCCCATACTCTTGCTCTTATGCCCTCCAAGCATCCTAAGAAGAATCCCTTTGGACTAATCAGAACAGACAACATATTTGTATTGGCACTAGCTTACAATTTTGAGTTTTTGCCCTGCTCAACCTGCTCACTGGCCCCTGAGCAGTTTGCTGCTTTTCTTGTAGGTCTCTTGACCAAAACCAGTTGTATTTGTACAAATTACTGTTTTTAGTCTGAAATAGGAACTTATCTCCATTTCCTTGCTTTTCTTCAGCACCAGGATGTTTCCTTATTCTAATTTTAGAAGGCTAGCCCAGCCAGCAAGCAGACCCTGGCAGCTACCTGTGTTCCTTAGTACCCAACAGTGTGGTGTAGCTGAACAGGTCCAGGTTTATATACAAGAGAGACTTGAATCTAAAATACAGCTTGCACTGCCTCAGCTAATCTTTGAGCTCTTGTACTGAGCTGTCTTAGAGAATCACAAGTTTCAAATCATCATGGAGTTATATTCCTTCCTACTCATAGTCTGTTACCTTTCTGGGTTAGTAGAGATAGTAGTTGATGAGAAAAGCAACTGTGACAAGTGATGCTTTGTTCCATTTTCACCCCTAGAAACTACAATTGGGGGTGCCCAACTGGTAGGACACTGTAGTATGGGCTTTGAGCCCATTTAGTGGATTGGATCAATGATTTAATCAACACCATGCACAATGACTATCTATACCCAGGTTACTATACCATGGGCAGGATAGTCAACCTAGGCTTAGGTTGCTTTTCAGATTCCCATAGCAAAATCATTGAAATCTTGTGCCATGCCCCTTGTGCTTGGTACCAATTCCAGAGAAGGGGCTACTGTTAGGGACCATTGGGCTAAGAAGCAGAACAAACTGAGAATGGAGGCAAGGGCTGGAAGTGTCGGTGTTTCAACCAAGTATAACCCGAACCAGCTATATTTAATACATACAGTTTAATAGGAAAAGGAACACACACAGGTTTACAATACAAGAATCTGGAAGGTGCTTCTCCAAAGATGCCGGTAGGCCCGCGATCCGCAGAGAGAGCGCTTCCCACGTGGGTCTTTTTATACCTCTTGGGACCTGGTGGTCCAACCACGAGTAATTAACAGCTAATTGGGGGCAGAATTATTAACTAACGGCAGGGTGTGGCTATAAGCCGAATAGGCCAGGACCATTCCCCTTCATGGAAGGGTTTACAGTTGATAGATATCAACTATCAGAGCATCAGGCCTGGAAGGTATGGTGAATAGACTTACAGCCTTTCAGCATCCCCCAAGTTAGAGCCTCACTAGACTGTGTCTTAAGAAGTGTCATCTTCCCCCAGAATCAAACAGAAGGAAAATTCATCATTCTAAAAAAAATATAGCAGAAGTTTCTTGAAGGATCAGAAATGAAATCTGGAAGGAAAGAGATTTTCCCAGATCTGATAAGTGCTTTTTAATCTGCTGGCTGATATCTCTAAACTAATTTCTAAACAAAGATAACAAGGAGACAGATGGCCTTCTGGGGACCCTCAGGTTTTCCAGTGGAAAAGTGCATCAAGGTGGAGGAAAGCAAACAGGCCCACACGTGCAGCAGATGGGCAGACTGGTGAGGGAAGGCACAATGGAATCCCAATACGAAGGAGGCAGGTCAATGACAGTATTAGGACCATATTGTTACTTGCTTTTATGTGTTACTTATTGTCTGACTGCTAGTTCTACACACAGGTTTGTCTGAAAAAGAGGACTCCAGTACTCAGTGATAAGGCACCTGGAACAAAGGTCTGGTTGTAGAATCTGAATTCCTGGAAGTGAACCATGGCTTCCCTTATCTCGCTCCATTCTCCTGATAATCTGTATGATTTAGCAGGGTCCTTGACAAGTTTTGAACTTTGTCCGGCTGATCTCTCAAATTTTGGCAAGGAGCAGCACTGCAGAACATATTTGGGGATACCGAAAGTGCTGTGCCCATGGAACACAGACATCTCTGAACTATTTATGGTTGTTCATCTCCTGTGTGGACAGTGCTGCCTGCTGCTGTCTAGTCAGTCAACCAATAGGGAGCCACGCTACCTGAAGCATTTCCAGGCACACAACTTTTTCTCTGGAATTTTTGCATTACACATTGCAGTCAAACTGTGCCAAGCATCTGGTCCTGAGCACATATGCCATTTCTCTTAGCCAAACTCTCTCAAGACTTACCATTGTTCTCATGACAAAATAGAAGTAGCACGGTGTGTTTAGAAAGTTCCCAACGTCTCTCAGCCTTCATGTCCTGCCAGTGCCTACTATGCTCCAATTAAAAGAAAATTATGGTCAGGAATGGGGTCACAAACCTTTAATTTTAGAACTCAGTAGGCAGGGGCAGGTAAATCTGTGCAAATTCAAGGTCAATCTGGTCTACAAAACAAGTCCCAGATAAACTAGGCCTACACAGTAAGACTCTGTCAAAAAAAAAAGGTAGTCTTATGTTTTCTATTATATACTTGGAACTATATTTTTCCATGGTTATCTTCCTCATTTGACTGTGAACTCTGATGCCAGCAACTGGCTTCTTTAGTGCCTGGATCTTCTGTCAGAGATGGAGTAGACACTTAGAACTGCTCTATGGAATAAACCTCCAGCTACGTTTCTCTATGGGCAATGAGTAGCACATGAAAAGAGCTCATTAAAGGCTTATGTCATCAAGGGAGTTGGTGCTCACATTGCTTCTCTAGCCCAATGTATGTAGACACATGGAATTCAGACCACTGGATTCGGAACCTGCTGACATATGTTCCATGTATGAGGCTTGCTATCTCAACCTGCAAGATAGCACCAGTTCCAGAGGTACTATAACTGAAATTATGTGGACATCCTGTTGCTGGCCATTTGGGGATGGATAAATCTTTGCTCAGTTATGTTTGCATAAAAATGCTTTAGCCAGCCTTTCCTTACCCTGAGGATTTGGTCTGCATCAGACAATGAGATACAAATCTTTTCTCCAGGAAAGCTGTTGCCTCTGAGATGCCATGTGACATTTCCTAGGGAAGAGACTTAGCTTTCCTCCTGAATACAAGTTCCCTGAGACCTGACAGGATGTTCTCTATCTTACTCAGCTTGTGGATTTTAGTTTGTGCTGCTGTCCCTTGAGCTAGCATATCACTGGGTAAACACCAATGCCAACCACTAAAATAAATTGCTCTTTGTTAAAGAAAAGAGGCATATTTGTTGAAGGGAAAATAGTTCCTCATTTGGGGAAACATAACTCATAACCATGAGTCACAAAGATGGTGAAGGACTATCAAGATGACTCAGTGGTTTATAGGTGTTTGCCACACAAGCTTGATGACCTAAATTTGATCTTTGGGATCCATGTGAAGGTGGAAGAAGAGAACTGACCTAACAAAGTTGTCCTCTGACCTCTACTTGTGTGCTGTGGGATACATTCCTCTCTTTCTAGCTCTTTTTCCTCTCACATATATGATGATGGATGCTATAAAATAATCCCACACTCAGAACTGAGTATAATAAAGGGTTAATTATTTAGTGGTAGACTCACAGATCTCAGTCCTTTGTATGAATGGGGCAGGAACTGAATGTAGAAGCCAGGAGAGAGTGTGAACACTTGCTTTATGTTGGCATTTATAGTATAAGAGGGCACACCCAAGTGATCTGGTATCTTAAAGGCTACTGGCTGAAGGAGTTCCTATAGCATCTCCCCTTTTTGTTTAAATAAAAAGAGTTCTAAGCCTAATACAAAACTATATACTATAAGAACAAATATCAAGTATAAAAATTAGAATTACAACCAGCATAAACAATATCAAGCAAGAAACATATGCTAAATGTTTCAATAATTATCCTATCCTAAGGAGTCTAAGTCTTGTAATTAGAAATAGCTTGACCAAGTCATGAGAGGAAAGTAACTATGACTATCTAATCTTCAACCCCATCAAAGACCTGAGAAGGGAGATATATTACTTGAATAAACAGGCAGTGCAATCAAGCAACTTTCAAAATGTGCAAAAAATGAGAGAGATAACTGGCTACCTGGGTAATCACCGAAAGTTTCATTTGTAACATTGGAGCAACCAACTTTGGCTAAGGCCTAGAATAACTGACAGATCATTTTCAGAGGCAGGAAAAATTTCAGAACCATCTTACCCTGTCTTGGCGAGATTTGACAGTCTTTTTACTTGTATCCTGCTTCTCCTGTCTGGACACCATGTGTTTTGTCAATGGTCGAGGCATGGGCAGTTCCTTGCCCAAAGGCCAGTTTTGCCAAGAAAAAAACAAGGTCCAAGTAGAGTGTGTTTGGTGCCTAACATTTTCTTGGGAATAGATCGGTGCTGCCAGGAGCAATCATGTCTAACATCAACAGTATCCTAAATTATTAAATGCCATATTCTACAGTTCTTTGAAGTGGTTAAAGATTACCTATCTAGCCGGGTGGTGGTGGCATACGCCTTTAATCCCAGCGCTCAGGAGGCAGAGGCAGGCAGATCTTTGTGAGTTCGAGACCAGCCTGGTCTACAAGAGTTAGTTCCAGTGCAAGCTCCAAAGCCACAGAGAAACCCTGTCTCAAAAAAAACCAAAAAAAGTTTACCTATCTATGCATAATACAATCTTTATATATCTATAGAACCTGATTAGTCTAACTATAAGTATGATAAACATGAATGACTATTAATCTATAATACTTAATACCTATATAGCTTAAAGACTAAGACTTCATATTAGAATATTAAATAATCTTTAAACAACTGTGCAGCAAGTGAGAACAATGACCTAAAAATGTAAACAATGTATAAGTTTCTTGACCAGAGATAGAAATGTGCAGTGCAATATGATACATGTATCATAAAGTCGTATCAATATACAAAATGTCTTAAGCAGAGGTAGAAGCATGCGTGTGTACAATATGACAAACTAATTTTGCCTAGATATGCAAATCCTGTAAACAGAAATAGGAGCATATTCAATATAATTTGAATTTGTATCACTATACATGAATCTATATCAATGTAAATTGTCTATAAATAGCTCACAAGTATTCACTCTATTACTCACTATTATTATTAGTGTGAGTAAGTTTACACTAATCTACCTATTATGCCATCCAATTTCCCTTTTTCTTCAAAGAGATCCCTGAGCCTACATGATTTCTATCCCAACCCCCACCCTATACCAGTTATAATCAGCCCCTAATTGATGTCCCTAACCCTGAAGATAAATTTCATTGGGAGAGGAGATGTCGTCTTCCAGAAATACTTCCAGCTGTCATGGGGGCAATGTTCTTTCTATGGGATCCTATAAAAGTAAAATGATGGTTAAGTTTCAAGATTACTGTCTGGTATAATTGCAAATGGTCTCTGAGTACTCAGTAGGGTTTTTTTGAAGTTCTGGCCAGAATGTTGTAATAAGTTGCACCATTTCAGCTAACCAAACTGGAATCATTTTGAGCAGCTGGTATCCAAAACCAGTCTTAGAGGAGCACTACCAACATCATGACATCATATCAGGTGTTGTCAGGTGGAGTCATTGTGGGTCCCCATCTTCTTCCTGGAAACTTCAAAGATTACTGCAGGCAAATTCATTGTTCATTGTGGAAAACTTAAACATTATTTATATAGACATAAACAGGAGGGCTTCCCACACCACACATATAATAAAACTAGGTTTTTTAAAAAAAATCCCAGTAGGTTCACTAGCACAACTCCTGGCAGAACTGCACCTATGGAAAAAAAGCTGATCTTAGAAACACTCATATAGGATCTGATGTATTTTGTTTTTGGTTTTACTCTGAATACTAGTAAATGCCATAATAATTCTGTTTAGTACCCAAATCATGTTCTGTTACTTATCAGGATTTTTCTTTCTCTTGCCTCTAATTTTTTATGTATGCATTTTTTTTATCAACTTAGGACAATACCTACTCTCCCACTGGTCCTTCATATACTCTGGAATTTCAGAACTAGAGCTATGTTTCCAGCACAGCTGTGTAACCAGATTGCAGAATACTACTTTGGTGAAATTCCAAGTCTAATAGCATAGCTGCTCAGAGAGGGATTTCAGGGAGTTCCCTAGAAGATGTGATGACCTGACTGAGTCCTTATGAAGACCTATGACATTGACCAAAGGACCAAGATTTTATCTTTCTTTCACCAGCTCAAGAGACAGGGAACAGATTTGCTAAGGTCATTATTCAAGGAGATTTCAGGATTAGAATGAGTATCTCCTGGTTTAACTGATAGAATTATAACAGCTCCATTGCTTTGCAATTTTATAAATAGGGAAACTGAGGCTCCCCTTCCCCCCAAAAAGAAAAAGTAACTCATGATATGTTCTTGACCACAGAATTTGTGATGCCACCCAGAAGGCTTCATTCTATGTAGGGGAAAAGAATGAATTCTACTTTGTAACAAGCCATCTAATAGCTTTCACTGTGTAAATGGAGACACATGATTAAGCTACACAGCAGTCAAGTCTATGGTCTAGTGAACATGTATAGCCACCAAATACAAGCAGGGGACTCTGGGAAAGCATAATGACAAATTTAAGAGCTTCAGCTTAAGTTACTTTGGATTCACCCTATGATGAATTCTTCCAGTTTGCCTTTGGTGCTTAGGAAGAGGCGATCTAGTCGTCTTGCTGTTGCTTTGGAGTTTGCTACATCTCATCCTCATTTACTGAGCTGCCCCCACATCTCTACTGAGGCCTTACCATTCAGTACAGTAAGATGTATAGATATCTGTCCATTCCAGTTTTGAATGCAGCCCTCAGCAGTACAATTTGTAAATTTCCCAGGGTTCTAGGCTAGGCTGTGAAAATGGAACCAATGTCCTCATCATTGTCCTTGTCTTCATACTTATTGAAGAAGATTTATGACCCACGGCTAGTTCCTGAGGAGGAAAAGATACCAACAAAATGGAGAATGGACTCTGGCAGCAGAAAATGGGGACTCTGTAATTACTACATTAGTATTCAAAAAATAAAATATATTTCCGGTGATTAATTGAGTCTATTTATAGACCATGAGGCCTGAACTGCGATATTTATAGAATGTCATCACATTTAGCAGTAATAGCACAATTACATGTTTATGAAGTAATGGTTTTGCAATTTTTCCTAGAATTCTCTGACATTTAGATCTGGGAATTTTACATTTTAACAAGCACGAACAGCAGTTATTTATTTAAGGATGAACACAGAGATGGTCTTTGCTGTAACTCTCTGCACCCCACTAGGCCGAAAGTTCTCAGTTCATTTTGTTTTTCCATAAGAAATGAGCTGATGTCCAACAAATAACACCGATTTTTGTGGAGTTCTGATTTCTTCTTAAATGGTATCTGTCATAGCTTAGGATTCCTGTGTCCTTGACTCCTTGGGATTTGGTGCAATATGTTTCCCCTCTTTTTATAATGGTCTAAGTCAGGCTAAAAGGTTAAGACATATGTGTTCAATATCAAGATGATAGAGTAAAAGTGAAATGAGACCCAAGGTCACAATTCCACTTTCCTCTAACTCATGATTTAAGACTTGGTGCGACAAGTGGGAGAAGTGGGAATTCTCTTTGCTTCATTGATCTTAGTGGTAAATCAGCACAGTCACTTGGGTGTGCCTGGGGCAGGTCTGGGAAACACTTTGAAGACAGAGTGATGACCCCCAGACCCTTGGATCATCTGATTCTCATGGGACCAGTTTTTACACATGTTACTGAGCCATACTTCATAGACCCCTAGATTATGAACATAGCCCATGGTTCTAGGAGGTGGGTCTATAGTGGCCTAATAGCCTTCTGGTAGCATTTCCTAATTACCTAGTGTAAATACTCACACCAGAGGGCATGATTTTAAACTGCAATATGCTGACAACTGTTCATTTTCATCAAATGAATAATCATCTCTGAGATGAATAATCATCTTTGAGAAGCACAGGAGACCAGTCCAAGTACATAGCTGCCTGACCGAAAGATAAAGCAAAACCTGCAGTGAACTGGGAGGCATAACTTCTCATCCATTAACAGTTATATTGGCCCACTCTTCCCATTTCCTCCTCTGAACCTCTATTTCCCCAACTGTCAAATCACCAATAGAATTGTTCTGTTTTTTTAAAGACCAGGAGTGTCATAAGCCAATGGATAGGGAAGGGCTTAGAAAACAAGACATTGCTTCTTCCTTCCTTTCTTCTCAACAACTGGCTGAGTGTCCCTAGCATCTCCTTATGTCCTTTTCTAAGATTATTTGCATTGTCTGGCAGTAAATTATGTCAGTTTCTTGACAGACCAACTCCACTGTGACATTTGCTGGATATCTCAATATTTAAGATATTAGTATTCCAGATACCTAGAATACTAGGTACCTAGAAATGGAAACTTGAGGATCTATTTGGAGTTAGAAATGATGTTTTTGATCCTAATGGACTTAGAAGTCACATGCTCAATCTCCTTAGCAGAGCTTTGTATCTTTCTTGTTGACTGGCCCACCAATTCACTTAACCCTTGCCCAGAAACTCCACAAATCCTCACCTTCTCATCAGGCATTTTAAGATGCTAAAGATTTCTGGGTCACAGGACTGTCCTGACCTACAGGCTGGATGCATCCACCTTAGGGCAGGCATATGTTCATGGTACCACATAAGGACTGATGATGGTGTTGGCAGACTGCCCTTTACTCTGCCGTCTATGTCCTTTCCTGAGCATTATATGTGGGTTACTTCAGATCTGCTCAAGAGGTGTGAAGGCCCCTCCTATTAGTCAGGGCCCTCTGAAACCTTTATCCCCTCTGGTGTTCATCAAGTTAGTATGGAGCTTCTTGTGTGCCCTGCTATTCAAGTTGGGAACCCAGAGTTATCTTAGACTCCTTTTTGCTCATTTCCAACAGCCATTAAGTCACCAAGTGCTTTTCATTCTAGCCTCTCCAAGTCTAGGCTCTATCTCTCACTTTCTAGGCTCACCACCACAATAGTAATTTAGGTAGCCATAATCTCTGCCCTATAACACCTATAAAAAATTCTTCACTGGTGCCCTGCTTATGGCCTTTCTCTCTGAAATTCATTCTCTTTGTTTTATGAGCTGACCTTTGAAATTCTATGAACAACCCTATTGTTCTTTGTCTTAGACACTGTTGGTGCTTTTGGGTGCTCTCATTGGCCCAGAGCAATTGGAGCCAGTCCTAAGGTCTTAATAAACATTTTTCTGCCCCTTCATTGTCCCATATTATTATCCTCAGCTCTCAGAGTCATGGTCCATATAGTCAATTATGCTTGCATGCTTGATGGATTCCCCTTCCACCTTGTCCCAAATTGATTGTATTACCTCCAAATTCCTTAGGTTTGCCACTTCCTGATTGTTCCCATATCAAGTGAGATGCCATCATACCACCAGTCACTTAGAAGGCCAAGTGTAGTAAGAGGAGGATCAGGTCACGTCTCGCTGCCTGGCTAGCTTAGCTCCCAAAATAACCACAGTATTAATTAAATTACTGCCTGGTTCATTAGTTCTAGCCTCTTATTGGCTAACTCTCACATCTTGATTCAACCCATTTCTAATAATCTGTATGTCACCGCAAGGTCGTGGCTTACCGGGAAAGATTCGGCATGTCTGACTCTGGCGACTCCACGTGGGCTCTCTCTCAGCCTGCCTATCTAAGCACTTGGCCCTATCAAAAGGCCAAGGCATTTTCTTTATTCAACCAATGAAAGCAACATGAATACAGAAGGAACTCCTACACCAGCCAAACCAGAAAGCTGAAGGCCATTCCTTCCCCTCATTACTTTTTAATTCTCTATTTATGTCTAGAATCCATCTGCTGCTTTCTCCAGGTCCTCCACTGTACCCTGTTCCAAATAATCATCATTTTGCCTAGATTATTGCTAGACTTTCCTATGTCTCCGTATTTCTTTCTGTGATCTTAAAACATAGATCTAATGCTAGCTTTGCTTTTAAAAAATTCAAGGGTATTCCATCATCTATGTGATAAAGAAATTTGCATACATTATCTCTATTCTTTATAACAACCTAGTAAAGTAGCTATTATTCCAGGAAACCAATTTTCAGGGAGGAAACAATAGCCAAGTCAGGTGTGAATTCAGCTCTGCTTGGCTCTACAGCCCCGTGCTTTTTCCTCATGACACATGGGCAGGGAGCAATGGGCATGTGAGGTTTATAAAAGTGGTGCAAGTTCTTTCCTATCTACATCTTCTTTACTTCATCCCTCAGTACAACTAGTGCTGATTGGACAGCCATAAATTCCAAGACTTGAAAGGCCATCTGTCTACATACTTATTCTCTTTGAAGGCTGTTTGCAACTTTTGCTAATGTTGCAGTATCAAGTCTTCACAATGCAACACAATGGCATGTATAGAAAGTACATTGTCAATGAGAAAACTTCTCTTGACCTCAGTAATCAAATGTGAAGATAAGTTAATTCCTTACTATCTTCCATCCCTGTGTTACTGAGTCAGTCAAGGAAATAAATGGCCCAGAGCTTGCTCTGCAAACTTGAAACATCATAGAAAGAAATACGGAGACATAGGAAAGTCTAGCAACAATCTAAAAATACCTGATCACATGGGTGTGCTAGGTAGACCCCTCTGGTTTTCTCACACAGTCCCCTCAGCCAACAAGTTGAAGACAGTAGAAGAGTTCATGCTCTGGCTTTGTGCTAGCGCTTCTCACTTGACGTTGAGTTAGATAGGCTAGAAGGCCCAGTAGGCTGGTTCTCTAGTTATTTTCTGCCTTGGACTTCAATATACCACCTTGGGATCCTTAGTTTCCTGGAAGTGGCTATCTCTAGCAGACCAATTGCTTCTGGATAGATCCAGTACTGCAGATTTAGTCAGGGAGTAGGCTGCTCTGAATTAGAATTCTAGTTCTGCCTTCAGCAACTTTGCAGCTTGGGCCATTTAGCTACCTAGTGACTCACTCTCATCCATAAAAATACCCAATAATTCAATAATTCTTTTGGCACAGGAGAAGTTTTGGCATTCAGTCAAAAAACTAGAACTATTTCAGCATAGTGGTTAGGAACCTACTCTGTAAGTCACAGAGCTGGGACATTGCAAACAACACATTGGCTGGCACCTCTTTTCAGTCAAGTGCTTTATGTAGACACATCAGTGCTAGGAAAGAGTCACTACTGACATCCCATGAGGTCAACTGAAAAGAAAGCCAAGTCTTCTGGAGTTGGGGCAACTTGCCCAAAGTTTCAGGAAAGAGTGGACCAGATACTCCATTGTGTATCCTGATTCTTCTTCTGTGCATCTGGTTGGGCCAGGGTAGGAACAGACTGATCCCAAGTCTCAGCACACATAACTACCCTGAGAGCTTAGGGAAGAAATAGGTAGCATCTCTACAAGTTTACATACAGCTTTGGGAGCTTTCTTGAAAGCCTTGAAGACTGTGGGCAAAACGATAGCCAGGCCCCAGCATGTTTTCTTGCCATCTTTTTATCTGGTGGCTGTACTCTTAGGGTTCCTTGTAGGCTCCTCAGTGCTAGCTAACAAGACTCAGAAGCAGGCTCTCTCCAGCCTGTCCCAGTCCCTCTCCTGGCTGCTGCCTGGCAGAGCTGATGTCCAACTCGGTGTTAATGATTAACGTGCAGTGGTGGGATCGCAGAGTTGCCGAGAGTCCTGTGTCCAAGAATGAACCGCATTGCTAAATCAGTGAAGACAGTTGCCAAGGTAACCCCCATGTAATCTATTTAACCAGCTCCCCAAACACCAATCAAGGTCAGAGAACACACTCAAGCACCATATGAACATACTCAGACAGCATCAAGCTTTGTAGTAAGACAGCAGGGAAGGAGAAACCTCATTAGAAATAAAGATAAAAAGCACCGTAAATATCATTTTGAAAAGTGTTAATTGGGAATGCGTAGGCTTGAGTAGGGGCATAGCCCATCACTCTGGGGGCATGTCCTGGCCACAGAGGAAGCCACTAGAGGCCACTTGTTAAGTGCTGCTGCAATCTTCCCACTCAGGATCAAAACAAAAAGCACCACTGGACTAAATTATTCATGTCGACTTGTTTATTAATGCAAGGCTTGTATTTACATTTCAGCCTAATAGGGTGGGTATTTCTCCCTTTAGGGACCCCTTACCTGCCTTGACCATTCAACCAGGAGCCTTCTCCCCGGAATTTCCCAACAGACTCAAATTTCTTCAAAGACTCCAAGGAGCAATCAGCACTGTATTTCCTCTCCCCTCACCTTGCCAGACTCTCCAGAGAGCAGGTGAAGGAAAACGACCACTTTGCAAAATTGCTGTCTCATGCCATCTCATTTCCTGCTCTGAGGGGATTCACAGAAAAGAGCCTAGGTAGATGGCAGGGAGGAGAGGGGTGAGATGTAGAGTAGGGGAGAGGATTCCCATCTCCATGGGAACTCCCGACCACAGGCTGTAGTCTTGCCATGCAAGTCATACCTGCTAGATAAGAAGAAGGGAATCAGTTTATCACAAAGAATGATCCCAAATCAGCTTTCCCAGGGGCCTTCTCCAGAACCAGTCTTGTCTACCTGGGCCCTCTGCAGAGTCCCTGATCTGTTAAGCATCAGGGTGACTGTCTTATTCATTCAACTTCTGGTTTACTGGCCAGTCTTCACCTAGTCCACCATCATGACCTGGTCTCCTATGGTCCCTAAGAGGAGGGTTTCTAGCAATGGCCCTGCATTAATTAGTCCACCTACTCCCAGTACATATCCTGGCACTGGGCTCCATGTTTGCCAGCTGTTGTTATGTCTTGTTTCTCGTCCTTCAGTATAGGAAAGAATGGCATCTAGCCCACTAGCCATGAGTTTAGCTGGCCAGCATGTCAATCACTTTCTCTAAAGAAGTGAACCATGTTTTAGCCAGAGACATAGTCCATTTTAGGTTTGCCTGATTTGTGCATGAACCTTCCTTTTTAATCATTACCTGAAGGAACTCCCTGTGGGGGCACTGAAAACTAGAACTCTCAACACTAAGGATTTCAATAGAAAATTAGTAGTTCCTCCCTGGATTTGGGCCTATCAGGCAGAATGAGTACATACTGATAAAGTCTTCCCAAATGACCTGAAATATCCTGACGTAGAATCCCTTTGCTTAGCGTATGCTGTAAATGTGGGACCCTGAGTCACTGCTTTCCTATCTGTCTTAACTATAGCAAAAGAGAGTGCAGTACACAGGACATCCCTGGTGGACAAATAGTCAGGTAACGGCTGAGAGCCTGTAAGCAAATGCTTCAGAAGACTGGGCAATTGTAGCTCTGGATACGGGCACTGTTTAGTGGAGGGATAGGGAGACATTTTGCAATTCCGGCACTCGTGTGCATACACATAAACCACACAAGCACAAGTATGTATACACACACACATACACACACACACACATATGCACAGACATACTCGCACACTCAAGATCCTTGACAAATAGTTTTAGAAGAGGCTCTCCTTCAGCTAAAGTGGATATAGTCAGTTATTTCAGATCTGACCTGCAGGTAACATTAAAAGTCCATTACAGTGTTTCCAGTGACTACAATTGGACTTAATATGCAGTAACACTGGGGAGCCATTGTCGCCTCTTAGCCTCAGCCTCAGCCCCAGCCCAGCAGCCTGCTAAGCAGGAAAGCCTTCTGCAAAGGAAGACGCATGCTGAAATCTCCCTGTCCTCATGAGTTCCTTACTTTCTGAGAAACAGGAAGGTCTTCGCCTCCAAGTTTTTTGGGTCAAGAGTTGAGTGATGTTTGGTGGAGGTGTTCCTACAGTGAAGAAGATCCCAGTGGCCATCTTCCAGGGGGAGTTGTTTCTCCCTGAGGGAGTTGCTGTTAGAAGCCGTGAGAGACACATGGAAAGCCTCATTAACCTCAGAGCAACACCCCAACTTCTCTAAGGATCTTTCTGATTTCCTTTTTCCCCAGCTGGGGACAGCTGAAGAAGAAGGCTGAGAGGCAATCAAAGGAGGGCAAAGCCCTGCTTCAGGTCCTTTCATTTCCTGGGCCTGATGCTCTCTCCCGGACCACTGGGCTCCTTGTGTAAAAGAGTCTCTTGAGAAATAGCCCAAACATCCACTGATAAATGGCCTAATAAACAAGATAATGGTCTAGTAAAACACAATCATACTAGGAATTACTGTCAAAACCAGCTTAACAGCTCCACAAAAACTTAGAATCATCACATGGCCTGCAAGTCCACTCCTAAGACTATGTCATTTCACAGAGAAACAGGTGTTCAGACAAACACCTGGAGAGGAATGTTCATAACCACAGGATTCAAAATTGCCAAAAGACAGAAGCGACTCAAGTCTCCCACAAATTAATGGACAGGCATGCTGTGGAGTAGCCATAGAGTGAGCACTATGTGACATTTAAAAATAAATGGAGTTTGATGTACACTACAAAATATATGGACTTTTAGGACGTTACAGTTTGGGATATCAGCCACAGAAAGAAAAAATACATAAAATTCTACTTCTCTGAATCATCAAATGCATATAGACAGAAGGGAGAAAGGTATTTACCAGGGTCTGAGGGAGGAGCTAGTGCTTGACATGACAGTGTCTTAGTTTGGAACTTCTGTGATTGGACAATGATGATGATTACACAACAGTGTGACTGTACTGAGTGTTACTCAACTGCCTTCTCAAAATGGCTAACATAGGTTTGGAAAGATGGCTCAACAGATATGAGCACTTGCTGCTCTTGCAGAAGACCCACATTCGTTTTCCAGCACCCATATGATGGTTCGTAACCGTTTGCAACTCCACTTCGAAGGGGTCTAATGCCCTCTTCTGGCCTTCACAGACACTACATGTAAATAATACACATGGGCAAAATACATACATAAAATCTAAAAAATTTAATGGCTAATGTGGTCAGGGATATATATGTGTGCTATATATATGTATATCTATATATGTATGTATGTGTATATAACCACAGTGCATTTTAAAAGAAAAGAACCACATTTGCACCTGCTTGCAAGCAAGGAGGCACTAAATCAAATTCTATTCCGGTCAGCATCTAAGCATATTCACTCCAGCAAGGGATCACTTTTTCCTGAGTGGAACCTTAATAGAGCCCCCAAACACTTCTGCTTCACCTTAGAGATTCAGTGATACAGTGAATGTTCAAATGAGAGCTACACAGTGGCCTCATCATCACGCAAGGATGAGCGCGCAGCAAGGCTCGTCCACAAAGAGGCTTGGCTGTGCCTCTCTATGCGGAGAGAAAGAGGCAACAAGGAATTGTCCTGACGTCAGAACCAGAAGAGCTCCAGGCACTGTTTAGCATAGATTTCCCGCCAAATTCATGGGAAAGCCAAGATGGTGTACATGTCAGAGTCAGGCAGGATCCTTTCCAGCTTTGGCTGGGTTGGAAGGGTCCTTCCTTGGGCATTTGGGCCAGACAGGCTCCACTGCAAAGAGCTTAGCTGGAAATAAAGGGATTCAGATTCAGGAAATAACATTTTAGGCTTGCGGAGTCATGCTCTCTTGAACAAAAATCTCTACGAGAACAGAGTAACTTTCGCCCTTTGTGTTACAAGGTCCAGAGTCAGGTACAGCATGCCCAGTTTTAGATGGGAGGAAAGAGGAGATCACATGAGGTCATCGCTGGTGACAGTCATTGTCTGAGGCGTCCATTTATCAAGCAGCCGTTGTGTGTCAGGCACTATCTAAAGAACTTTCCATTTAATTCTCACGATTGTGCTGGCATGTCCCTGAACTGACACAGAAGCTGAAGTGTTTGTCCAAGTCACACAGCCTTGAGGTGGAAGCTAGAATTCTGTCCCCCAGAGGATTTAGTACCGAAACCCATATTTTAAAGCACGAAATTTTGTGAGCTTGCCAAAATTCTCCAGTAGTCTGTTTCCTTCATTGCTAAAGAAGGGGAAATCGAGGCCTGGTATGTAACTGGTTGTCGTGCGAGCTCCAAATTTACAAAGGTCAAGCAAGGTCAGTCTGGCTCTAGAAGGCGAGATTTAGGGACAAAAAAGGTCAGAGGTCAGAATGGAAACGGCTAGTACCAAGCACACATTTCAGTTACAGGTAGCTCACATACCATCCCTTGAAAAGATAATTTTAATCTGTTCACAGGTTGCTAACTACTATGTTCCAGAACATTTATATTGTCCCCAAAAGAAAGTGTATGTCCATTAAGCTGACTTTCCTGATTCCCTACTAGATACTAATCCACATTCTTCCTGTGCTTATTTGCCTCTTGTGGGTAGTTATATAAGCAGCATTATGTATGCTGTCTTCTCATCTAACTTCTTTTACTTAGCATGACGATATCAAAGCTTCTGTGTTGAGCTATGTACCAACACTGTATCCTTTTGACAACGGAATAAAGGTGATGCATTTGTGCATTCATCTGCTGATGGATGCTGTGTTTGCCTCTCTTTTCTGTGATGCACAATGCTGCCATGAGCACTTGTGTACACACTTCTGCACGAGTGCTCTTCAGTTCTCCTGGTTACATACATGGGAGTGAAGTCTCTTGGCCATGGGATATAAAGCATGTTTGTTTTTAAAGAGAGGTCAGGCTGTTTCCCAATGTTACCATCTCATTTCGCATTCCTACCTGAAGTGTATGAGGTTTCCAAGTCCTTCAGAGTCTCACACTTATTATTCTTTCTAAAAAGTTATATCGAGTTTAGCAAGCAAGTAATGTGCAGTAGAGCACCATCCTTCAGACATGGATGACAGTTTGCCATCTTGAAATCAGAACAGCTGCGAATGCCTACATAAGGCCTTCACAAGATGGGGCCTTTTAGGATTATCAGGAGACCCTCATTGAGACTCTAGCCACTCGTTTCCTTCTGCATCTTCCCCTTAGATGTGTGTAATCCTGTTCCAGCTGTGTTTGAGCAGTGGCGGTCAGAGTAACTAGGAGGTGGATGGAGGCTTAGCTGAAGGATTGACTCCATCTCTGCAGATTTTGCCCAACATCGGTGGGTGATACAACTCTTGGGTGATCACTTCTAAGTATAATGAATATATTAATTCACTGAGATGTGTTTGGATGGAATCATTTCTTTGTCACTGGTACCCTATGTGGCATAAACAGCTTTTTGTTCGCATCTCTCAAGAAAGGGTCATGCAATAAAGTACTATATTATCGTAGTTTTGCTTGGAGTTTGTATTTCCATAATGGCTAGTGAAGGCATCAGAATGCAGAGCTTCTGTTTAATTTTAAACACCGTGACATGGATACAGTTATCAGGCATACATAGGACAGGATTACTAACGCTTAACAGGGGAGGGGCATGGCAAATGAATTAGCAAAAATAAGGCTAACTTCAAATATCTGGAGAACCCCAAATGAAGCTATGATACCTGTTATACACCATTCCTACTAAAATGCCAAGGTTGTGTGATTCTGTATACAGACGGCCTTCAGGTCAGAGGTCTTCCCCTTTTGACCTTTGATAATACCTGTGTGTGACAACCTGTGGCCTTTGTGCCAGTCTGCCTGTGTGCCTGTGACTGCCTGCCTGTGTGTAGCCTGAGTGCACTGGATTATGTCTGGGTGTGTGCAGGTGTCTGCCTCCCTAGCGGCCTGGGTGCTGGTGAACAGAGGCTGTCTTATCTGCTTAGGACTCTTCCCATCCTCCTCACCTTTCCAGCCTCCTGAGACTCTCCTCTGTTCTCGTATCAGAACTTGGACCTCACTGTTAATGATACTAAATGTCTGTATGTTCATTAGATGTGTATCTCTTATGTGGAGAAATGTGTAGTCCTTTGCCTGTCGTTAATTGAGTTATTTATCTGCCTTTTATGGAGTTGTGAGAATTTTCTCTATCCTGGCTAGAAGTTTTCTCTCTTCTAACTCATAAGTGCTTCCTCCCATTAGCTTTTTTTTTTTTTTATTGCATAACATCAGGCTCGGGAGAATCCTGTGTTCCAGAGATTTCCACATTCCAGACTTCTTATGCTTACATTTCTGCTATGATTTACTTGCAAATTTTCTTCAGTTTGCCTCACTGGTTTTACTTAAATTTAATTTAAAAGGAAACTTCCTATCATTGTTCAAATGTAATACTGATATCTCCTGGGATACGAAGGAGGACAATGAAGCCTAAATCATGATATTTAGTCTAAGCATGATTCTGGTGTCTGGCTGGCCAGGACCTCGGCCATTCTCTTTGATAAAATGGACATGATAAAAACTTAGAGGCTTACAGATAAGTAGCACTGGCTCAAGATAAGAGTCCTTTCTGTCATCAGGAGACCGAAAAGCAGCTGGCCTGGGAGCCATACCTACACTTGCTGTCTGGCTGACTATTAACACCACACCTCTGTGTCACCTAAGGTCTCTCTCCAGCAAACCTGCCTTCCAGAACACCTACTTGTACCTAACTTCTTATTGCTGGTCTGTTCATTCTGAAGTCCAGTCTGGATCATGCCAGCACCTAGTGCCATCTGCCTGCAGCACCTCCTTGGCACAGGCAAATCTTGTGGTGGGACGATGATCTCAGAGCTGGTAGTTGAAGGGTTTTCCCAGTGCTGTTCTTAGGACATGGAAGGAGGCCCTGGAGGCTTCTTCCCCAGCAGGTTAAATGGCCTCCTTCCTTCTCTTGAGGTGGGTTACAGAGTACCTATGGGACCCTTGTTTCCTAGCTGGACTTAGGAGGGCCTCTATCCAAATGTGATGGCTTGTCAGATTAATTCACCTGTATTTTCTAAAGGATATGAATATGTTTGAGGTTAAAGAACTGACTCTTTTTCAAATGAGTTTTCTGTTTCTTGATTTCCCTGTACCTGAATGTCCCTCAAGAATAGCAGCCGCTGGCACAGCACACAGGTGGGAACAGGACATAAACTGATGGCAAAGGCAACTGGCTCTTTCAAACATTCAGTCAAAAGCATATTCTCCTCAATCTGCTGCGAGGAATACAAGTAAAACAAACACCACCTGCAGTAAACAGCAGCTCAAGTCTGAACTAACAGGAACCTCACACAGAGCACAAACCACCTCATTTATCGCTTTCTTTCGAAAACCTTATCCCCCAGATCTTACAAACTCGATTTCAATTTAAATTAAAACTCAATCAAAACACTTGCATTCATTCAAAGCGAAGCCCCAACAAATTAGGTTACTCTGTATAAACAATATTGTCTCCAGCTGGGCAGCATCTACCCCGTGCCCACTGTCCACAGGCAGGCCCAGTGTCACGAGTTCCTAGAATTCCTAGCAGGGCATCTAATCTGCCTGCTCACGGACTAACCAGACTGCTGGAGTTGGTTTTGATTTGGTGAGAACACGTTGCATAAGAGGATCCTGAGCTGAGAGATCCCAGTCTTACCTTTCTGATGGGCAAGGAAAAGGCAGTAACACATATACAGTGGAGTATTGCTCAGCCAGAAAGAAGAACAAAATTATGTCATGCATGTTGAAATGCTTGCAACTGGAGACCATCATGTAGGAAAGCTAAGCGAGACTCAGAATGAAAACTATTGCATGTTCTCTTGTATGCAGACTATATATGTATATACAAGCCATAAAAATAAAAGTAACTGGGATGAAGAAGGGCACCAATGCGGAGGAGGGGGGGCACCAAGGGAGAATAATGGGGGTGAGTTAATATGACCACAGTTGATGATATATGTCTGTAAATATCATAATGAAATACACAATTTTGTACAAAGGATATATGCCAATAAAAAGAAAGGACAGTTGTGAAGTGCCCGAAGGAAGCCTGGCTGTGGTGTTTTGGATGAGAATCGCCATCCCAGAAGCAAATATCTGGATCCTTGCTGTTCAACTGGTGGCTGTTTGAGGAGGATTAGGAAGTATTGTTATCACTCCACCCCTGGGTCCTAAAAGGCATCTGCATGGGGGTGTGACCCATGTGCGCGCATGTGCGGCTACCTCCACCCCCTGCACACGTACAAGGAATGGGTCGCCCGCCATCATCGCCACCAGCGTCTGACGTGCGAGGAATGGGCTGCCCACCATCTTCCTCATCAGCGTGTGATGTACCTACGCAACCCACCCTGGTGCGCATGTGCCAAGGCGACCTTTAAAAGACAGAGGTGCCATGTTCTGCCCTCTTTCTCCTCCCACGCCCCACCCTTCACATTTCCCCTGGATCCGGTTCACTTCACTATCTTCTAATAAATCTCCACGTGTGGGTATGTTTATGTGTTCTCAGTGTGTCTTGCCACCCGCGCCCTTTATCATAACAAGTATGACCTTACAGGAGGAAGCGTGTTTTGAGGTCTCAAAAGACTTGTGCCATCTTGAGTTTGTGTTCTCGCTCCTGCTTGCAGATGAAGATGGAAGCTCTTAGATGCTGTTGCAGCCACTTACCTCCATGACCTCACTCTGCCATCATAAACGCTAGCGCTCCAGAAAGTAAGCCCAATTAAACACACACACCCCCTTTTTCTGTAAGTTGCCTTGGTCATGGTGTTTTATCACAGCACAATAAAAGTAACTGACACTGGCCTTTGGTCAATGTTAAGGTTGACTAGAAATTAGGAGAATGAACACATTTTCTAGTCTTGGGCCAACGCAACCTGTAAAGGACAGTGGTGTCTGGGAATACCTGTCTACCCCAGTCTCTGTCAAATCCAGAAGGAACTCAAATGTGATCCCTTCAGACTGCAAAAGCTTTGCCCACCTGCCTTTTACCATGGCTCTTTGGTTACTGAGATTTAGCAACTGGGGACCTTATCAGCTACACGATTGGACCTATGTTACCACAAACTTTCTCTACCCTGGGTCTCCCCCTAATGTATGCACAAGGGGGTGAAGAATGTATGAACCACTCTGGTCCCTGCCAAATGCTAAGACACATTAAAACTGCCACTTTCCCAGAGAGAACCCCTCTCTCCCCATCCAGAGCCATCCCTTTGGCACTGAAAGGCTGGCTGCATCTGCTGGTTTGGTTTTGTGGTGCCATATAGGGTGAAGGGGCTGTGCTCACCTTATGCCACCCTAAATGGCCACAACGGGAGAGAAGAGAAGACAACAGAGAAAATTCAGTTCCATCCCCGAGAGAATAAGAGGTTTTTGAATTAGCTTCTCCCAGAGGGCAAAGCAACAAAACCCAGAGAGCCATTAGTGCAGGGGCTCAGCTGTTCCAGAGGACTGCTTAGCTTCTCAATTTAGACCGCACTCCTGCCAAGGAGAAGGGCTTCGCATTGTTGTGGGTTGGTAGGGGAAAAGCCATCATCTCAACGACTGTGCAGCACGTTTGGGAAAAACGTTTTCAATTGATTTTCAAATTCGTTTGCAGTAAACAAGAAGCACATTTCCATGTTGCTGCTTCTGTGGCTTGAGTCCTATTACATGGGCATAATGATCTAGCAACACTGTAAACTTACATCACAGACGAAGGCGATTTTCTCCAAGGAAGCAGGGCTAAGTGCCTAGGAGAGATGGTTTCCAGGTTTCCTGTATCATTAGGAAGAGATGGACAGCCACCTCTGCTCTGTGGGAAGAGTCCAGACATCAGGCGAGTCCAAAGAGGGAGCAGCAGATTCTGCTGAGAACCTTCCTCAGCTGTTTCATGGGGGGTAGATGCTGCATCAAGTATCCCAATCAGAAAAAATTCATTCACCTGACTAAAGAGCCTAGGAATGCCTAATAGCTGTTCAGAGAGTTCCTTCAAATGTGGACAAAGCATTTGCATCTGAAGGGATCACATTTGAGTTCCTTCTGGATTTTAGCTTTGGAAAGCCCAGTGTTATGGTATAGAACAGAGTCCCTGATTTTGATTTCCCAAAATGTTTACAATATTGCCCATCATCTTCTTGACCCCAGACCCGTTCTAGCACTTCCCTTGGATTGAATTCTTCCCCTTTGTATTCATTCAGAGCCCATCTTTCTCTCCTTTCTGAATTTCTGTGGTTTCCCCCAAGTCACCTTCCAAACTTGTTTTTGGTCCTGAAGAGCAAAACCTTTGCCCCCCTTTTTTTCTGAAGTAGGCACTCAAAGTGATACCAGGGTCCTTGAGAATGGGATGAGCTTCATAAAGCGGAGCTAGAAGTGATTCTGTCTAGACTAGGGTTCAGAGAGCTAATATTTGGGGGCAAAATTATCTTCTTCATCATTTACTCAGTAAGAATATATTGTAATACTAACCCCCAGGGCCTTCAGAATGTGACTGATTTCAGAGCTATGTTGTTTATCTAAGGTAATCAAGTTAAAATGAGGTCATTATGGTGGGCCTCACTCTGCTGCGACTGGTGTCTTGATAAGAGGGAAAGAACTGGAGGCAGATACATGCAGAGGAAAGATGAGGTGAAGAAACAAGGCAAAGATGGCTTTCTACATACCAAGATGTCCGGCCTCCAGAGTTGTGCCATAGAGAGCAGATGTGTAAGCTACTTAGTCCAGAGGACTTTACTATAGAAACTCTAGCAAATTAAAACAGCTTGTTTGCCTATGGTATTTAATCACCCAAAGGAATTTTCTGGAAGAAGTGTCAACATGTCACTCAAAAACAGAACAGTCTTGGTCTTTTGGTCTCTTCTCACAACTAAGGACATTCATTGCTTGTTTTTGAAGAAAAAAAGGAGAAATGAGAAATATCTCTATTGAGACATACAGCAAGCTAGACTGAAAATCAAGACAGGGAATAGGGGCCCTTTGTCAGGGCCGGACTTGCAGTAGCGTTCCTCAGAAGGTCCCCACTGGCTTTGAAAGGACTGACTGGGGATTAGGAACAACTGGAAGGGACTTGGTACTTAGAGTTGGTAAGGCACCTGACAAAGTTACCTCTCTCAGATGGCAACTGTGGCCTTTCAGACGTCCCTAGAAAGCTCTGGTGATGAAGGCATCTAAGTCGGCATAGGGCCATCTAGAAACCCACTGGAAAGGAACTCAGTTTCTCACTGCATCCTGCACAACTTTCAAGTCTGAAAGGTCAGGCTACGTAAATAAACCAGGTCAGGACTCTGGGAAGCCTACTCAAATGAGACAATATCCTAGGATGAGTCTCCCTTCCCAGAAATGGCTCTGGCTACACAAACCCTCCCAGAAATGGGCTTTTGCTACACAAAGGTAGCAGAAGGCTTATCCTGATGGGCTTCAAAGATCTGGATGAAAACATGGTCACTTTAGCTTAAGTGAGCATTATCAACAACAACAACAAAATAAATAGTGACCTTTGGTTTATAACCTGTTCACACCCAGCTTCTGTCATGCAGTCTTCCAGAAGGCTTGAGGGTGTACTGTCCATGCAAACATATGTTAGACAGAAGAATTAGAACTCAGACTTTAATCTTTTCACAATGACTAGGCTACTACTGATGATGACATTCCTCTAAAGCCTTAGAGGGAAAAAGGAGAATGAGGCCCTGAACTGAAAGAGCAGCGATAAAAACCAAAGCAAAAAAGCTCAGTCAGTCTAATCACACACACACACACACACACACACACACACACACACACACACACACACACACACCCCTTGTATATGCTTCAAAGACAGCTATAGAAAAAATGTTTGAATTGGAAAACAAAAATGTTTTTTTTCAAGAAACAAAGAGTAAAAGACCAAGAGTTGTGTGCTCAAATCGGTTTCTTGACTACATTTCTAAGAGTGATATAATGGCTTAGGAAGGGCTGCACTATTTGTCTTCTTGATATCCTTAAGAGGGAGAAGCAACCCACCATTTCTCCTGGGCAAAAACCAATGAAGCTAGTACACACAGCCCTGATCATTCTCAGTAGTTATTAGTCATTGGAGAAGCCCAGGGTCCAAGCTCCAAGGTGGCATCAAGTGTTGGAACAAGGCCACATTGCCAGTCATCCTATGAGATACTGGAGCAGTCAAGCAATCCCCTGCTTCTTTCTAGTGAGGACTCATTTGCTGACAGACGCAGATCATCATTAAATTAAATACAACAGAAATCAACCCCACAGCTGGACACTTTCGCGCTGGGCCTATGAAGGTGGCGGAAGAAGCTGCCATATCCATCTCTCCTGGAGAATGAAGCATTTGGGCAGAGGACGGCGAACTCAAGTGTTGGAAAAGTGGTGGCTGCCAATCCACAGGCTCCAGAGCTTCAAATACAAGACTGGCTGTATGCATGGACGTGTGTACCAGTTGATGTACCTATGTGGAATTGTGTGCACATGAGTGTATGCACATGTGTCAAAGTGCATGTCTATGGGTATATGTGTATATCTGAGTTGTGGGAACAAGCACGATGGTGCATTGGTGTGAGTTGGTGGGTGCATGTGCATTTGTATATTTGCGTGTCTGTACTATTATATGTGTATATTCTATCGATGAAGGCTTCTCTGAGGGTTCCCTTGCTTCAGTCTTTCCAATGATACCCATAATCTCCCATAAACGCACTTTCCATCTGAGCTGGCTCTGTACCACTAGACCAAGGGAACTAGAGAGGAAAGTGAGCATCCCAGAGGAAGGCAGAGGATAGGCAGGATGTGGGCAGGAGACGAACAAGATTCAAGATAGGAGTGAGAGTGACCTGAGCCCCATGGACCCAACAGCACTTGAACTGAAGCCTGGCTTTCGAAGGCTCTATGAGAGGGTTATGCCTGTCTCCTCAGCTCGGTCTTCTGTTTTCTAGTCAGGCCCCTGCTATGATATCGGGGTGCCGAGGAAGAAGGGGAGAAATTTGTGTTTGCACATATGCCTGCACTGTCCCAGGAGACCTCTCCAACTTTGCACAGATCTGTCACATCATACACAGAGCAGGTCATTAATGGAAGAGTGGATCCAGAAAGTGTGGAACATATACACATTAGAATACTACTCAGCGGTAAAAAACAATGACATCTTGAACTTTGCATGCAAATGGATGGAAATAGAAAACTCCATCC
>JAQHUG010000281.1:377197-396186 GCA_028555095.1 Dicrostonyx torquatus | reverse complement strand
AATACCTGTTCTGCTTAGCTCAGAGGAGGTAGGAGGTGTGGCTTGACTAGGAAATCCAAGAGAATCAGGTCAGCGAAGACCTCCCTGAACAGGTTGGGACCACAAATAGAGGAAAGCAATGGAAGTTTCCAGACAAGGAAGTAGCTCAGTCAGACAAAGCTTGGAGAGAGAGTCCAGCCTGGAGGCTAGAGCTGGGAAGAGAAAAGACGTAAAGAGGACTAGGACAATGGAAGTGGAGCTGGCTTCAGGTATAATCAGAAGAATCCAGGCGCTCGCCCCCGCCAGAGGCAGCTATGCAGAAAGTCAAGTACCACTTAGAAGAGAACACTGATCACATTGTTTTATAACCGTCTTTTCTAGATGTTTACATACAACAGTCTCCTCTCCTTCAGTGAGTGGATGTCAGAAATACAGCAAACTATTGTGCTAAGAAAGTCACGTTGACAGGTCTAATTTACTAAGGCTGAGTCATTCGAGAGGAAAAATACATCTTTCTTGTCAAAGTTGATATTGAAAATGGAGAAAATGGATTGCAGAGTTAAGCATACTAATAATTTGAGAGGTATTTTTTGTGCCATCTTGAAAATATGAGCACTATTCACGCCCATGTAGCCCCCTAATAATCCAAAATATGTTTTCCCAGAAGAATTCATCATTTGGGTGCTGAGAAATGTGGCTGGCTCCAGAAGTGCTCACATTCTGGCTCCCAGCCATGACATCCATGTTTAAATTTGTTTCATAGCATCTTTCACTATAGCATGAAGAATCTGGGAGTGGGGTAGACTCCTTAGGTAGACTATAGCATGCTACTGCCGAGCATGTTTGCAATTTTGGTATACATTTAGAATCCCATTGGTGTTGCAAGAAGGAAAAAGCAAAAGACAACCTCAGTGTCCATGTGGTCTTGTGCTGTATTTAAGGGCCGCTGTTACCTTCCACTTCCTTCACAATTGCATCTGGGTCCTCTTTCCAGTGGTTCTAGTCCATCCTGGCACCAAGGACTCCAGGCAGTCCCATCGGTTTCCACATTATGTTGAAAGATCATCTTTCATTCTGGGATTGATCCTGGGCTCTGAGTCATGCTACCTTCTCCACTTTGAGCTGGTTTTGATACCATCACAAGTCTCTATGTTTGCCTTCCTATCGCAATGTCACTTGTACTCACCCCAAAGAAGGATTTAGGGTTCAGCTTTGAGGTAAGAGCTAGGGAAGTCGATGAGTCACAGTCCTACTTCACCTCTTCTCTGACCCCAGAGTGAGAGGAAACTTCTCTGATACCCAAAGTCAACATTTGCCTAAGACAAGCAGAGATTACTGATTTTCTATGTGAAACACACAAAAGAGGCAACAATTTTATTTGATGTAAATGATACTACTTGCCATTGGGTAGTAAAATGTAGTTGCAGTTTTATCAGTTGATGGGGCCCTGGCATGAGCATTTTGGTTTCCATGCTGCAAAGATATTAGACATGATATGTTCCTATGCAATATGAGCAAAGAACAGTGATTTCTCAACAAGCCGACCAAGTGTGAGTCATCCTACCTCCAGAGCAAGCACAAATAAGTCAGCAGCATGTCCCCGGACTGATGTTTATCACGGTCTCATTTCCCTTTGATTAATTAAAAACATGATTTATCCTCCTTGGCGCAATCTCCATTTGTCTGTGCATAGGTTGTCCATGAAGAGACAGGAGGTAGTGGAGGAAGCCCAGGATTTGGTGCATACTCAAACAAACTACACAATCAGAATGGAGAAGCCTTGTAGACGTGCCACGTGTCAGACACTCATCACAAAATGACTATTTGCTTAATGCCTCTGGACTACGAGGGAAACACTATGATCTTTGTCCCTCCCAACAGCTAGCCCAGGACTCTAAGCCCACGGTCCCTAGTAGCCTCAATTAGTTACTAAGCCATTGTGCCCTGCTTCTTGTGCTCGCATTAGATGGTGGCTTTTGTCCTCCTATATTTCTACTCCGCACTATAACCCATTAAAACAGACATCTGTAATATAAATAAAATTGGTGGCTGAAAAAGGGGGAAGGGAGAAAACTTGGCTTCAGAGGTCTGTATTAAACAAAGAGGAAAATGGAATGAGAGGGAGACAGGGGCCTCCCACAGAAGGCCCTGGCCCCCAAACAAAAGCTCCTGGTGCTTCCTCTTCACTCAGAGGATTTGAATGCTAGGAATCCCTGGAGAGGAGAAAAGATTTCTCCCACAGGAACATGTGCTTTCCCGGGTGCTATGTGACACCGTGCCTGGGAAGATGGGAACAAAGGCCTACTCACTCCAGATAGGGACCCGACAATAGATCATAGTAAGGATATCACCAAAGCCCAACTTGGTAAGCCAATGAGTTTCCTGGGGTTCCTTACAGGAGTAGGAATGAGTCAGAGACAGCTGCATCTTTGAAAGCCTGCCCCAGAATGGGCAACAGCTCAGAGAAATGGAGACTTGGAGCATACTCTGTAAACTGCAGGCGGCTCAACATGTTAGAGAGTATCCCTTGCAGGTGGCTCAACATGTTAGAGAGTATCCCTTGCAGGCCGCTCAACATGTTAGAGAGGATCCCTTGCAGGCAGCTGTGCTGGGCTCTGCCTCTTCTCGGCATCTCAGCTTGGCTGACAGTGTTTCTCCGCAGTCCTTGTTGCCTCTATATAAGACAAGGAGATGCCTAGTGAATCTGGTCCATTTCAGGGATGTCCTAAAGCCGTTGAGTTGTTTATTTCCTGAAGGCTGGAAGGTTCCACCCCTTACAATAGTCTATGTCTTAAACAAGCCTTCTTCCAAGACGGAAAGTTTTGCCTCAGAGGAAATTGCTATGCAGCACCGTGGAAATCTTTCAAGAAGAGATTTTAGGAAGGCAGCCCACTCAGGATACTAAAGCTGGACCTGCCCCCGAGAGCTACATGTCTTCATTCTTCATCTGGACAAGAGAAGCACAGGCATCGAAGAAAGTACTGGAGCCTCCTTGCAGTGAGTGACCAGTATTGACCAAAGAGGAGGTGTGTGCTAGGTTCTTTAGCACGTCTATCATCCATTGCACCTACCATCCATTAGGCATTGCTGAACTCTTGGTTTATCTTGGTGTCACTTGCCACATCCTCCCAGAGCAATGGCTGCTTTAGGGAACTGGAAGGATGTAAGCCCATGGAGACTCTATGACTGAACCCATGGAACGGTTTGAGTAGAGTCAGGGTGGTAGAAAAGCACTGGACAGGGAATGGGATGAAAATCATGAGGAGAGCTCAAAATGAACACCATTGACCTTCTTGATGTTTGGGTAGTAGTCCCCATAGGCTTTAGATTGAATGGGCCAGCTCCTGCCTGCCTTTGGAATGCTGTCACCCAGGCCACTACAAAGTCAAACCATAAGATTTATCCTTCATGACATGTTGATATTCAGTATTTCTAGACTGTGGCTACCCCAGCACACTGTAAAGTGGGGGCCTACCTGCCAGCTCCACATTCCTTTCATTCAGTAGCTATCCTTTCCCGTCTGTGGAGCGCCACACTGAGTGCCCAGAAAATACCCAAAATAAGCGTTATCTGAGAAGGAAAGGACCCAGCTCTCCTGTGTAGGATGGGATTGTGTTCAGCCACCAGATGCCTGATCTTGGTACCTGGGCTCTGAGAAGCTAAGCCTTTGGGCTTTGTCTACACTCTGCTGTCAAGGCAGCAGTGAGTGCAGGAGAGTAGATGGGATTTTGACAGAAGGCCCACCAATCTTACTGCCCGTGGAGTAGCAACCAGGCCTTGGTAGGGGGAGTGTGGGGAGACAGGTTTTGGATGGGCCGAGTATGTTTTGAGTTGTGCACTGTGGGAGTCAGCGGTGTGCATGCGTAGTTGCTCCTGTTACCCATGCTCAATGAGCTGTTTCTGCACAACTTCTATGCGGGATTTCAACCGTAGCTTGATTTGTAGTCCCAGAATATTTTGCTATCATTCACTAACCAGCATTTTGGGAGTACAAACTTCAGCAGGATCCCAATTGGAACCTTCCTCATTACCCTCTCCCTCTGTTCCTGGCCTGATGGTTTCTGGAAAAACCCTTCCAAGGCTGAAACTCTATTTCTCTAGAACACAATACCTCAAAGAGAAGGGAATGAGTGTCACTTGAAGGAACCTGCTACCTCTTTCCCTCTGCACACAGATGTGGGACACTGCTTTGTCCTACTGTGGCTCCATCTCCTTTGTGGCATGGGCCAATGAATGCCTTTGAAACAGCTAAAGTGAGTTTCCCTGGTTGTTTTTATGGCTTGCAAGCTTGGGGACCAATGATAGGGCCACAGTTAAGGACATAAGTGACAGTATGATTTTCAGGAATAGGACAGTAAATGGACATTTAAATGACTCCAGAGGGTCACAAAATTTCATACACTCACTCTGTTGCCATGTCATTCCTACTTTGCAAGGTGGTTATCATTAACTTTACTACATATATGGGACAACTGGGGTTTTCAACCCAAACAGACCTAGTAAGTGGCCAGAAACCAGATTCTGACCAAGATTATTATACTTCAAAATCCCATATTCTTCCCTCTGGTCTGCTCATTCTTTAGGTGTAGATAACTCATACCTTGCCATAAAGTATCCTCTGGGCGTGAATATCTACTTACCACATCAGATTTCATCCACATTTACTGAATGCTGACATTCTACAGACCAGGGGCTCAGGAACAATATTATATTGATTGCTATTTATTGTCATCTTTCCCATAGGAAGAGTGTTATTCATTCTCTGGGTCAGCAGGGCTCTAGAAAAAACCATGGGGCATCGTAGATGCTCAGTAAATTGCTCCTGCTGGAATAGTGATAATCCTTTCACTCAGGATGCTGAGGCAGAACTATCATGAGTTTGAGGCAAACATGAGCTACACAGCAAGGTCTAGGCTGACCTAGGCTCTACAACGAGATCCTATTTCATAAAAGCAAAGCCAAACAAAACAGAAAAAGAAAACTCTTGAATGAGAAATATATAAAAAGGAAGTACAATTTAGATAGAGAAAAAAGCAAGTACTGTTTAGAGAAAGGCATTATATGCCAAAGGAATACACATCAACAGATTTATTGATTTCTAGTCTTGATAATATTTGTCTACATCATTTGGATTGTTTCTCTCAATGGGAGCTTGAAAGGCAGAATAAAGGAGCAAATTCATGAGCAAATAAGCCTAAACCTAAACGGCATATCAACTGAGACTGATATATTATAGGGCTGTGAAGTATAAATCAAAACACACTGGTATAACAGTATGTACACTGGAAGAGAAAAGGTAGAACTGAAGCCCTTTAGATTCTTTCATTGCCTGGGAAAAAAATGAAAGCACAAATTAACATGCTTTGATAAATCAAAGTTGAGTATTATAATCTCTAGGTTAGCAATTCTTGGATGGGATCTGAGGACCCTTGACATCTCCAATAACTTTTCAATGGATCTGAAAGTTAAAAATTCTTCCAATATTAGTAGTAAGATATGAGTTGCCTTTTGCATTCTTTTTCTTTTGCAGGGATACAAGGAGGGCCTTCCAGGGCCTGTGTAATATCTCTGCAGGCTGAATGCAGGGTGATTGCCCAGGTAACCAGTTGTCTCTGTGATTTGTTGCATATTTTGGAAGTTGTTTGATTGCACTTCCCAATTACTCAGGTAACATTATTTCCCTTCTCGGATCTTTGATGGGGTTGAAGACTAGATAAATGTAGTTACTTACCTCTCATGATTTGGCCAAGTTATTTGTAGGAGGGTCCGTCTTTATTTCTGTGCTTTGATTGGTTAAATAAAGACTCTGCCTGGCTTGTAAGATAGGTCAGCCCTTAGGTGAGTGGAGTAGACAGAATGAAAGTTCTGGGAAGAGAGAAGGAAGTGAGTCAGACGCCATGAGCTTCCACCACAGATGGATGCAGGTTAGACTTTTCCAGTAAGTCACCACTCATGCTGACATACAGACTTTTATAATGGGTTAGTTTAGCTGTGAGAGCTAGCCAAGAAAAGACTAGAGATAATGGGCCAGGCAGAGTTTAAATGAATACCGTTCTCATGTGGTTATTTCGGGCATAAGCAAGCAACCAGTGGCTGAGCGGGCCAGCGGCTGGGGGCTGGGAACTGGGTGCAGGGAACATACAACCTACACCTCTCCATCCATTTACAACAGTTATTATACAAGACTTAAGCTAGTTAGAATAGAATATTTGTTCTTATTGTATATAATTTTGTAGTAGGTTTAAAACTCTCTTACTTAAACAAAAGGGGGAGGTGCTGCAGGAGTTCCTTCCACTCCTTCAGCCAATAGCCATTAAGATACCAGCCCTCTTTGGCTTGAAAAAGCAGCAGTAGCCGTGTGCTCCCTCTCTTGTTTCGGGCTCCGCTTATGGATACCAGACTCTTTTCCTGGTTGTGCAGAGGGCTGTTGTCTAGGATGGTGATCTGTAAGTTTTTCCTTTAAATAAATAATGCTTTTATTAATCCTAATTCCAAACTTATGTGGGATTGTTTTGTGACTTACTCCTTTATGCATATGAGAATCCACTGTCTTCTAGAAAGCCAGACACTAAAGAACTCTGTAAAACTCTAAAACCAGACCAATCTTTACACAAGATTAACCAATCTCTGAAGATGATATAAAATTAATCATTGCAACTGGAAATATTGTTACATATTTTCAATGAATTGATCAATCTTTCAAACAGTACTTATTTTAATTTCTTACATTAGATATAAAAAAGTACAGCTCTAATAGCAGCACCATAGTCTGAAGAACGTTCTGTATAGGCTCAAAAAGGACATTCCATTCATTATGCAGCCCTTGTGCAAGGTATTCATGTATATAATAAATAAGAGGGCAGGTGGTTGAGGGTGTTTTCTTTGTATTCTTGATTTTCTGTTGAGTTGCTTAGCAACTATTAGAGGTGGAGTGTTGAACTTTCTAGCTATCATTAAAATGTCTACTCTTTCATTTCTCTTAAATTTTATGTATTTTATACCTTGGTTTTAGTTGAATATATGTTTATAATTATCCATTATGCCTGTTATTTGGAAAAGTGTCTGTTCAGTTCATTTACTCATTTATCAACTAGTTTTCTTGATCTTTTAGCATTAAATTATTTAAGCCCTTTATGTATTCTGATTATTATTTCTATTAGAAGAATATCTGGCAAAGATTTTATTCCATTCTGTTGGCCTTCTCCCTGTTCATGCTGTTGTTTCCTTTGCTCTTGGTGCAAGCTTATTATTTAATTTTTGTTATTTCCTGAGAACCACCATTTGCCATCTGAAATCTACTGTTGAAATCTTCTAGCTAATTTTCCATTTTGGTTACTGTACTTTTCAAAATCATGACTTCTCTTCAGATCTTTTGACTTTCTTTATTAACATTCTCTATTTAAAGGGTCATTTTCACCATACTTCCTTCTAATATCGGAAATATTGTTTCTTTTAAAGGGATATTCATAATATCAGCATTGAGAACTGTGTCTGATAATTCTGACATTTAGCTTCCTTTAAAAAATGGCTTTTATTATCTATTTATTTCCCCATTCTAATTTTCCTGTTTCTTTAGTCAACTCTATCTTAATGTTCATGGAAATTTTATGTTGAAGGCTGACTCTTCCCTGGCATGTAGAATGGTTTATAGTCCTTTCTTTACCAAAAGATAGAGAATAAAAACAATGTAAATAAACTTAATCAAAGCCTCAGTGAGGCTGCTATGTAATATACATCCTACCTAACTGCTACTTGCCAACCTCTCAGCCCACAGCTATGTGTTTGCTGTGACTTCTACCTTCCTATAGGTTTGCACGGTGTATACTGATCCTGGATATATATGGAGTTGAATTTTCATTGTGTAAAGCACTGCTTCTATGAAGGGGCACTTCTGTGAACATACTATAATAGAATCAATTAAAAATTACATAATACATGAGCAAGTTATCGTTTATTGAAATTGCCTTCATGTGGACCTTTAATGGTGTCTGGCATCTCTCTAATTGGAACATAGTATCAATAAAAATTCTGTACCTGAGAGATTGTGCTAACTTTACCCAAAGAATTTACCTCACAGATACTCCCACAAGAATCAGCCCAGTTTCCCCCAAAATGGCAAATGAGAAAGTCCAGAGTTCGCTTCACAAATTATCCATCCATTTAATAATTCCTTAAGAATCATTATAATCAATGTTTATAAGTCAGAGCTTGACACAGTACTGGAATAATCTAGGTAAATGAGTCCATGGATGGTAAATATCTAGTTATTTCAAGTTTGGGAAACTGGAAAGGTCAGGTCATGAAGAATTTTTACTAGGACAACTCCTAGCTGTTTGTAGGATATAGTGTAGAAGAGCCAAGGAGAATCCAGGGGTACTTTACTACCTAAATTCTTGGAAAAGAACTATTTAGCCCTATATCCTAACAATTGTCTATTACAAAGATGGTATGGGAGGTCCATATATATATATATATATCTTTTATTGGTTAATAAATAAAGAAGCTTCTTGGGCCTATGCTATGACAGGGCAAAATAGAGCAAGGCAGAAATTCCAAGCAGAGATAGAGGAGAAAAGAAGACAGAGTCAGAGAGATGTCATGTAACTGCTGAAGGAGACAGACATCCTGGAACCTTACTGGTAAACCATGAGCCTTGTGATAAAATACAAAATAATAGGAATAGATTACTCTAAGATGTAAGAGTTAGTTAATAAAAAGTCTGAGCTAATAGGCCAAATATTGTTTTAATTAATGCAGTTTCTGTGTGATTATTTGGGTCTGAGCAACTGGGAAATGAATGAGCAGTCTCAGCCAATACAAGGAGATAGGCCACATAGGTCAGATAGGAAGATTAGTTGGGGGGTGGTTGAAAATGCCAATGGGCTTATCCTTCTTACTTATTCCTGGAGATATTTGGGGACATCAGAACTTAGAAGAGGACAATGGCCACATTGCAGCTCATGGAAAAGTGTGATTGATGGTTGATAAATTATATAAGTAGGAGTCACGGGAATGGTAGTACCCGGAATTTGCCATTTATATTTCAAGTTTGAAATATTAGTTCTGGAGTCTAAGAGAGCTTTCTGGAAAAGCAGAATTGCTGATGCTGAGTGTATGCTGAATGTCATAGTGAGATCAGTGAGAACTGAAGTTTGGATAAGAGGTGTGTTATGCCAGCTGGTTTCCCTTAACTCAATCATTCTGAAAGTCTCTTAAAGCTCACCCCCACAGACATATAAGACAAATCCTCTTCCCTGCAAAGAATAAAGAAGGGGATAATGTCTTCTTTTAGTTCTCAGAGGAGAGTACAGGACAGGAGAATAAAAAGCAATGGATGCCCTAGGACTTGAACAGCATTGTGTGCTCATGGAGACGTACAATAATGTCCATGACCTGAGAAACCATGTAGCCTCTATGATGCCTAAATGGAAAAGGCTCCCACATCTGGGTATAAGAAGATGTTTTATAAACTTTCACTTCCCTTTGTGGTGTTTTATGAGAGTACTGTTCCTTCTGTTCTGGAACAAGAGGCTCAAAGACAGGTCTGAGATAGTAATATTTTATACTTTGGTGTATATTTGAATCACCTTGGTTTTTCCTGGTGGACAAATACTTTATGTCAGGCATGTTCAAACCTGATCATACATCACAATCTCTTAAAGGCCTGGGCAACTCCAATTGCAATGTCCTACATACTCAGTTTCTGATTCTGAAAGTGTGCTTTCCTAACAAGTCCCCAGATGGAGATGATACTACTGCTGTAGTGGCCATGCTTTGAGAAGCACTATTTTAGAACAGCTTCTTCCTATGGACTTGAGGAGGGGAAGGTCTATTTGAAGAGTGGTACATGAATAGAGTACCAGGAAGGCATTTCTACTTTACATTCTACTAGATGGGTCACACAACCCTTTGGTCCTTTCCTTACTTTCTATACTTAAGCATGTTGGAAGAGGCTGAGCGAAGAAACAATGGATTTTAATAAAACCTAAGAATTGTGAGAGCTTTTGCACCCAAATAAATCCCCAGTGTGTTTTTAATTAAATCATAGCCCCTGTGATTAAAGAGTATGAATTCCATTACTGTGACCATTTATCAAAGAACATACCCACTGAACCTTTCCAACATGCAGGGAAGAAAGCCTTTTATAATTTTTATCACCAACAAGTACCCTGCTTTTATTTCCATTGACTCACCAAGCTCACACTTACTCAGTAGTGATAAGACCACACCCACCTCCATACTGCTCCCCATTAGGCTAAGGCAGGTGAGTAGGAAACTTCTGATTTGGTTGAAGTGTTCCTTACAACACCAATGAGGAGCCAACATTCATATAGCAAGGAGTCTTATGTACCTATATGAATAAATGAGGACTCGAGTAGGGAAGAAAGGGACACAATATTGGATATTAGAAATTGAAAGAAAACCTTAGAGATTCTTTCTTTACTAGGTCTGTCTGTCTATCTGTTTATCTATCTATCTATCTATCTATCTATCTATCAATCATCTATCTATCTATCATCATCATTTTTCTCTCCACCTTTACATACATGTAAGCATGTGTATGTGTATTCTTTGTGCTTTAGACAATTTTTTATTTAGTAACTATATACAGAGAGTACCAAATCACACAATATAATCTGATGAACTTATGAGCACATTTCTATAACAAGAATCCTGATCAAGACATAATATTAACACTCTCTAGCAACTCCCACAGAGCCTTCATGGTCACTATTCCAATCTAATAGAAAGATCTGTCAGTTTTGCTCAGTTTTCTGTTGTATGTGTGGTTGTTTTGACTCAATATTATGCTTATAATATATATATATATATATATATCATACCTCTACATATTATAATCCTGATGGGACTTTCCAGTGTGGATAGTATGAGCAGTGTTGTATACATTTCTGTACCTGTCCATTGGTACTCATCCTCAACCATGAATCATAAAAAGATCAGAATGCACACACACACACACACAGAAAGAGATAGATAGATAGATAGATAGATAGATAGATAGATAGATAAAGATAACCTAGCAAAGATAGAGTCTCTGAGGTTACCTTTCAATTGCTAACATTTAATGTTTATCATTTTTTCTTCCTTCTAGTCCCACCCTTCATTGATTCATATAGACACACAGGCCAAATCTGGACAACCCCCAAAATTGAGAATACTCAGGCTCCTTTCTTACTTAAATAGTATCAGTCAATCACTTGATGAAACCTCTTAATGCAAATATAAGTAAGAAGAGGTTTCTGCTGGTAATAGTACATAGCATAGCAGAATACTTTGCAGTAAACTATTTTCTCCCTGGAAGTATAAAGAATATGCAAAATAAGTGAGTCTAGTGTTATAAATGCACAAGCCAATAACATGATCACCTACTATTATCAAGCATTATACATTGGCTCTAACTCTATGTGCTATTCTTTGACAACCAGCAGCTCAGACTTGTTTACAGCAATATCACAACAAATAGTTGAATGATGTATTGCACTTTGGAGTAATGGCATCTATGATGTCATTTGACAATAGGAATTCCAAATATTATTATACTCTTGTAGGAACCCTGTTGTATATGCTCTCCTTCATTGGTGAAGACATTATGTGGCACATGATTTATATGCCTTATCTGTAGCTATAATACTTAGTAGTACAGCCATATATGTATGTTCAGCTATATCAGACACTGCCACAATGATATTCTGATTTTCAAGGAGATCAAAGATTTATGCTTCCACTGGTATATACAAGCTTTATAATTGTTCCACTTTGGTACATGAGAGTTCTGGCTTGCCCATATCCTCAGGAGAATATGGTCATTTTTACATTTGCAATTCAGAGGGGAGTGTAGTTGTTTCAGGTTTCATTTCTTGGAAAGTACACTCTTAAATAACAGAATGCAGAAAGTGTATAGAGGGATATTCTGGGGGTTAATATCTTTGAAGGAATAAGAAGGAGAGAGTATACTTCAGTCAGTATCATGGAGAGCAATGCAACTGGAATGAATCTTCAGAATTTTCTCTAAATTGGATTGGGTACAGAGATCCATCAAATGGTCCATACAAAGAACCATTTGATTCAGCTCCCCTGCAGGGAGAGGTAGCTTCATGCTAGGCAGAGCTTTTCTGCAGTGAACAAATCATTAGAAAGAGGAGCTGGGCCATGAACTGTCATCTGTCAATGTTTATGGCAACTGGGAATACGAGTGCTTTGCTCCAGAAGGTGTATTGGAGAATTTGGACTCACTGCAGAGTCTGCTGTGCTACAGCACGGGCCATCCACTGTGGTTTTGCTTTACTTTTCTCTGAAGAGTTCTAGAGCTAAACAGATTTAAGCCCTTAGAAAACTTTTAAATGAAATGTTTATTGAATATATTTGCAAAAATTTCCATTGGGTTATCATTCCTTTTAATGATTTGTAGAAATCTTTCCTTTCTTCTTTCCATTTCCCCTCTCCTTCTTCATTTTTCCTCCCTCTCTCCCTCTCTTCTTTCCTTCTTTCTAGAAGTTTTTCCTTGATCTGGGGACAGCCCTCAGGGAAGAGGTAAGCATGTTGCCCAGGTACATGGCTAAGAAGCCCTATAGTGATGGTAAATGTGTCTAACTGTTGCGGTTGCTTGCTGTGGGACAATGATCTTGTACCCTGTCACTTATATTGTATTGTTTTAATAAAACGCTGATTAGCCAGTAGCCAGGCAGGAAGTATAGGTGGGGCAACAAGAGGGGAAGTAGAGGCAGGGTGACAAGAACAGAGAATTCTCGGAAGAGGAAAGAGTCAGTCTGCAGTTGTCACAGAGGAAGTCAGACACAGAGGAAGTCAGACACAGAGGAAGCAAGATGAGAACACCTCACTAATAAAAGGTACCAAGCCATGTGGCTAACATAGACAAAAATAATGGGCTAATTTAAGATGTAAGAATTAGTTAATAAGAAGCCTGAGCTAATAGGCCAGCCAGTTTATAATTAAAGTAGGCCTCTGTGTGTTTCTTTGGAACTGAACAACTGCAGGACTGTGTGGGACAGAAATCTCTGTCAATAGTAGCTTTCAGTTGCAAATTGAAGGCCTAGGGTAGGAAAGAATATCAGAGATTCAATACTGTATGGATTTAATTAATGATTGCCCAAGCCAGCTATCTTTAAAATATACACTTTAATAGGTGTAAGAAATACAAACAGATTTACGATACCAGATCCTGGATCCCATGCTTTTCCGAAGACGTGCGCCGGACCAAGAGCCAGTTCTTTATACTCCCTGACATGGTCTACAGAGCAGACAATGAGGCAGATCAGGAATTCCTACTAAAATCAAGGATCAGGAAGGATGTAACCATGCAGTTGGGGAATGGCTGCAGCTGGCAGGCAGCTGGCAAATTGTTTCTCTTCTTGACTAGACATTGTTTTGTTAGTTCTTTTTGGATTCTCTGTCAGTCTCTGGATATCTATTTCAAAAAGCTATACAGAATAGGTAACATAGCATAAATTTTCTATAAATCAATATGAAAAAGATTGGTATCCCAATATATAAATTGGCAAGATATTTGAATAATACATTCTCTTCTGAGCATAGCCTTTCCCCATTCTTTTATTATAATTCAATTTGTGGTTTTAAGTGGTTTGTGCATTTTGTGTCTCATTTACATATTGGTTTGCAATATATGAATGTTGTGCATATGAAGGTAGAGAGCAATCATTTCCTTTTTTCTGTCTGAGAGCTTATTTAAGGTCATGAAGATGGGTAGGCATGGTGGCTCACTTAATACTAGCAGTCAGGAGGCAGAGACCTATGAATAGTTGTCCCCCTACTTTCAACCCACCCTACCACCATCCACTCCTCAGATAGGGCAAGGTTTCCCGTGGGGAGTCAACAAAGTCTATCACATTACATTGAGGCAGGACCAAGCCTCCCCCCACCCAACCATTGAAGATGAGCAAGGTATCCATCCATAGGGTATGGGCTCCAAAAAGCCAGTCCATTCATCAGGGAGAAATACTGGTCCCACTGCCAGTGTCCCCACAAACTACCCAAGCCACACAACTGTTACCCACATTCAGAGGGCCAAGTTTGGTCCTGTGCAGGTTCCACAGCTGTCAGTCCGGAGTCAGTGAGCTAGCTCCAGACTTCTTTCTGGGGTCTTTACTGGCTACTTTTCCAATTAACACTGGACTGCCTTGAACGAATATGATATCTTCTTTATGATTACATGTCAAGTGTCATTCTTATGTGACTTTCAAATGCTTGTTTGGGTTTCTATTAGTATTATGTTGAATATATGAATTAATTTGGGAATAATTAATACCTTTGTAGTATTTAATTTTTCAATCCATGACTTATAGTAGATCTATCTTTTTATTGAGATCTTTATGTTTTTTGTATTTCAAGTGTAGAGGTTTTATATATTTCATCTCAAGCATTTGGTATTTTCTAATGTTATAAATGGCATGCTTTATAATTTTAATTTGTATTTATTTGTTAGATATAAAACTGCAATATCTTTTTAAATATATTTACTTTGTTTCTAATAATCTTGCTAAATTAAATCATTCCAAAAATTTGCTTTATAGACTCTATTGTATTTCTTATATACTCAGTAATGAAGTTTACACATAATGGGTTTTTATTTGGTTCTAATATTTATTCCTGTTCCCCAGATTCTTAAATTAGTGAACTAGATTGGATGTCTGATCTAGTGTGGACCAGAAATGGTGACAATAGCAACTTTTTCATTTTCAGTCTACATGGAAAGATTTTCCTTCTTCCCCTTTGATTATAGTATTTGTTGTTTTGCTTTATTTGGTCTCTTCTATCCACCAGATGAGAAAGTTCCCTTCCATTCACAGATTGCTAGGACATTTTTGTTTGTTTTTTCTTCCATCACGGATTTCTGTTGGATATTATCAAATGTTCTTCTGAATCTCTCTAAATTATTATATGGTTTCCCATTTTCATCTGTTAATATTATTAATCACAGTGATTTACTTTCTAATGTTAAATCATGCATGGAATACAAATGAACTGATTGTTGCCTTAGATTGTGTTTCCATCAGAAGCCATGAGGTCAAAAGTTAAGGTACAAATGGTTTATTTAGAAATTGATCCTTGAAAGCACAGGAAGGAATGAGAAGGTGAAGTGCTATCTTCTTAATATATGTGTGAAGGATGAGAAATATCCATGAATATATGAATTGAATCATAATGAGCATATATATACATATATATTTAATATATGGTGAGCAGTAGAGAGACAACCATTTTCTTCAGACAGCTTATTGATCATCTCTGTTAACTACCAGGAGCCAGTGAGGACAAGTGCCCAGTGGTTTACCCAGCCTTTCTATTCAGAATAATTGCTAACATTTGCCCACATGTTATTAGTTGCTGGGCAAACTGTAGTCTATCTTCAGGAAAACCAGCCATCTGAGACTTATGGTAGGACCAAAAATATCAAATGACTATGGACAGCAATTGACAGAGGGCCAGGATGGTACAACAACCTATTTCTGCGACAGTTGGACATGCTCATAGGAGCTGTCTTCCAGAGCAGGGAATAGCAGATGGTCCTAGAGGCAGCAAAGAGATGAGAATCACAGAAAATGATGACTCTGTAACTATACTCTCATTTATAAATATGTAGCTGTCATTGGAGCCATAACACAGAAAGAAAGGGCATTTTGGTCAATTGAAGTTTTTACTTATCAGTGCCTTGGATCAAAAAACAAGAATGTCTCCTACCCACCCAAGAGCTTTCCTTTCTACATGCCCACTTAGGGACAAATTCATACACTGTATTTATCAAAACATGCTTGGACAAGGCCATCGAGGGAAGGACCCTGTAAGGAAGATGGCACTGGGTGACTGAATTGAGAGGAAATCAGCCTCATAGAAAGGATAACAAAATAGTCCACAGTACTCATGCTGGTGTAACTCAATAGTTTTCAAAATACTGTAACCTATCATTTTACTAGAACCCCCTCTAAAACCCAGGAAGTGATGGAGTGACCAAGGCAAGACCCTCATCATTTTTGTGTGAGTGAGGTAGCCAAGGTTCAGAGAGGAGAGGTGGCAAAATTACCCAATGACTCAGAACTAGCATGGGAGACTGCATAATAGCCGACAAAGCTGTTCAAATCTTAGCCACTGAAACCAGTAATCATGACCACACCTGACAAAGGGGACTTGTGGATATGATCTCATGAGGCAGCTTGAGATGATATGTTACTCTGAATCATGTGGGAAGGTGCTAAAAGTAACTCTAAGAGTTCTTGTCAGAGGAAGGCGGGGGATAATTTAGTACAGAAAGGATGAGAAGAGAATGTAATGATGAGAAGCCATGTACCTTAAAGATGAATACTAAAGTCAACAGGTAGGCCCCAATAGCTGAAAAAGACAAGGAAATGGATTTCCCTTAGAGCCTATAAAAGTGGCTAGCCCTGTCAACACCTTGAGCTTAGCCCAGCGAAACAGATTTTGAAATCTGGAGTTCTAGAAGTATGGAAGAGATTTTGGCTGTTTGAAGACACTTGGTAATTTTTGCATAGTAGCAGGAGAAGCTGATACAGTTGGGAAGTGGTATAGTTGGTAGGAAGCCAGTCAGCTTGTTACCCAGATACAAGCAGATGCCTCCTCTTTCTTTCAGCCAAGCCTCTTTAGCACCTGGATGGGTGTCGAAATGGAAGGTGGGAATTCAGAAGTGATCATAATGGCTCAGGAGCAAGAAGATGCTTAGAAGCCACCCACGTAAGTCCCTTTCTTGGTGTGTGTCATTAGTTATCTAGCCACATCAAGTCAGAGAGTAGATGCATGGAGCCCATGGCTTGTCCTCAGCGCAGGGGAGACAATCATTCCATTGCCGACTGAGGTGTTCAGAGGTCAGACTGGAGCACTGATTACTTGAGATGCTTCCTACTTCTGAGGTTCTGTCCAAGTCCCCTAGGAGTAAGAGGGAAATAAAGGGTACCTGCTGAGCCAAGACAACCCCAACTCATGGTCTTGCTTTTGTTGAACCCAAGTATCATCTAGAAGGGCAGTTTAGGACAACTCTCATTGTTCCATTGGTTGTAAGAATTGGTCATTGCCCTGAGAGAGGAGAGCCCTGTGGCAGTTTCCCAGGACTCTTCTTTCCCTTTTATGTGCCCAACTGTGGGCAACTTACGCTGGGGAAGAAAGAAGTGAATTCTCTTTTCCTCTCTCCCTGATTTACATCTGTGAGGACACAGTAGGTTATCTCGATAACTATAGTGGTTGACAGGCGTGCAGTGTTTCAAGATGTGAAAATAAAACTCACCAGGAAGTCGGGCGGTGGTGGCGCACGCCTTTAATCCCAACACTCGGGAGGCAGAGGCAGGAGGATCTCTGTGAGTTCGAGACCAGCCTGGTCTACAAGAGCTAGTTCCAGGACAGGCTCCAAAGCTACAGAGAAACCCTGTCTCAAAAAACCAAAAAAAAAAAAAACCAAAAAAACAAAAACCAAAAAAACTCCTCCTCCCTCCCTGTCTCCATTTCTCAGAGTCTCGCCCTTCCTTTCCCCTCTCTCGTTACTCTTCGTCTATTGACCCTTTATCCTGGCTCATTTTCAGTTCCTTACACTGCCTAAGTCTGAGAAGAACTCTCCAGCTGAGGCGTGAATTTCAGAACTTGTGTGGACCTCTTGGAATATTTCAGGTCTTCACAAAGCTTCTGCCCTCCAGCAATGGCAGGAGGAAAGATGGAATAGGGGTACTTCCAGTCACCAGTTATGTATGAAGTGTTTACGGCCAGGTTTTGAATAGCCAGGACACATCAGGGCGCACAGAGACTAAAGCAACAATCGCAGGGCCTGTGTGCATCTGACGTAGGTCCTCTGCATCTACACTACGACTGAGTATCTTGCTGTGTTCATGAGACTACTAATGGTGGGAGCTAGGACTCTCTCAGAGTCTTTCATTTGCTTTTGGGACTCTTTTCCTCTGATGGAGTTGTTTCTCTCAGCTGTGGTGTGAGGGTCTGTGCCTAGTCTTATTGTAACTTGTTATGCCATGTCCGGTTGATACCCCTGGGAGGCCTGTGCTTTTTCTTTTTGAAGGGAAATGGAGGAGGAGTGGATCTGGGGGAGAGGAGAGAGGACTGTGGGAGTGGAGGAAGGGGAAACTGTGGTCAGGATGGAATGAATGAATGAATGAACCAAGGGGGCTGTGTGTGAGACTGTGGGAATGGTGAGTGCAGAACAGGCCTGGGGCTGGGAGGCCAGGAAAGTCAGTACAGGAGCTCTGCTTCCACATAGCAGAAAGTGCTGCCCTGGAGTTGGGGACAAATCATTATTTTAAAAAGGAACCTTTAAAACCCCTGGGGTCCTGCCATCTAGTGAAGCCTCTAGTGACCTCATTTTATGAAATAAAAAGTCTTCTTGTAATGCAAATCGCCAGCCTGTAATTGGCTTTGTTAAACATCTATGTTAATTGCTTAAGGAGCCCAAGTCCTTTCTCATTTATACAGTATTTTTACATTGTTTCATCACAAACTATGGTGGTCTTGAAGCCAGTCATCCCCTCTGCAATGCTGCTGCTGCTTGGCCTAGAAATGCTGATCTACCTGGACCTGGGTCAGTGCTTTCCCTGCCCAGCACTTGCCTCCCCCATTTCATGGAGGTTTGCAACAGGGCAGTTAATGGGGAAGCTGAGCATGCAGGTGGCACATCATACCGCCTGGAGCACTCGCCAAGAGAGTGCCCACGTGCCCCAGGGCTGGAGAGGAATACCAATTGTGCATTTACAGACCCCCTCAGGAGCCCACAAGAGGAAATTAAAAGGCATACACATGCCTGGAGTAAAGGGCCCTTTCCTTGTAAAGAATCACTGAAATTGCTCACCAGACTGTTTCTTCCCTTTCTTTTTATTTATTTATTTTTTTATTGTTAAAAGCAAAATTTACATTTACTCCCCTTGTTCCCGGCCCTCCCGCTCCCCCACTACCCCACCGTCCTCCCCCTGCTTCCTTAAGATGGTGCAGGATACCCTGTCCTATGGGGA
>JAQHUG010000281.1:360548-377043 GCA_028555095.1 Dicrostonyx torquatus | reverse complement strand
TCTCAGTCAGTCCCCACTGGCAGTCACATTCATAGAGTCCAGTTAGGTCATTTGCTCATTCAGTCTTGGTCCAGCTGGATTTGATGAGCTCCCAATAGATCGAGCACACTGTCTCAAGGGTTTTTCTCTTGTTCTGTTTTTAGAAATGTGAGGGGTGGGGCAGTTTTCCTATGGGTGCCATCCCTCCATCCTCCAAGCTCCAGCTTTCTCTTGGAGTCTCTACTTTTTCCAGCAGGAGAGGACACAGGAAAATTCTGAGACCCAGACTGAAAGCTGGGCAGATTCTTCCATTCCACTCTGAAAGGTGACCAGGGTCCGTACCGTCACTATAACTTAAAGAAGCTGTCTAGAGTGGCAGACATTCTGTTCACGGCTTAAAACCAGGATTTTGCTTTCTGGGCCCTGATAAGATGAGCTCTTCCGGTAGAGGGAGAGCAGGATGCGAACAGGGCCATCAGAGTTAGCATGTGAGAAACCAAGGACAGCAAAAACCTGCCAAGGCCAGACTAAGGACTACTTGGTTACTTGTAAGGGACAAAGCTGCACGAGAAAAGCTCTCAGAGCTCCAAACACAGAAGGTAGATGCTGTGTAAATGAACAAGAAAGGGTCAGGGGCCCGACTCGGCCGTAGTCCTGCAACTAATAACCTTTCCCAAGTCTCTGTCCCACTTCCAACCTCAAAGTGCTTTCTCCTTTAATAAACTGGCTTGACTTCCGACATTGTCCCTGCTCTAGTTCTTTGTTCTGGAACAAAAGAGCCTAGAAATCATACTCCAGTCCTTGCCTCCAACATTCTACCCTCTGTGCTTTCATGCCCCCGGCTGCTGGACATCTCTGTCTCCAGACTTTTGGCAATGGCAGTCCGTTGGCAGTACCTTTAGCTAAATGTATATAATTTTCAAATTAAGAGCAGGCATACACCTTGGGCAGCCTGGAGAAACAGGTGGTGACAGTTGTTAGCGTTTTTGTAGAAGCAACCCTGGCACCCACAGGTGGCACCCCTGATATCCCCAATGTTTACTCTAGGAGCTTAGTTTCCTCTACTAGGCCAGTGATAGCTTGGGTGACCTCCTGTCCAAGGCCATTTGCCCAATGAACTTGTCAAAGTTCTTGTCCCCTGTTATAGCTGGGAACACTTGTCTCTGTGAATGTCTTGTAGGTAGCTTGGCCTTTGAGTCTGAGTTTGGTGGGAAATGCTACCACTTTTACTGGAGTTATTGAATGATGGCTTACTCCAAAGATGTCTGTCTACCCCACATGCTACGAATGTGACCTCATTTGGCAAAAGATCTTGGCAGATGTAATTAAGTGAAAGATCTCACGATGAGGTAGTCTTGGGTTATCCACGTAGGTCTTACATCCAGTGGCAAATGATTTTATAAAAAGTGTGGAGAGGGAAATTTGAAGCCCATAGGGAGAAGGTGAGTCCAAGATAAAAATAGAAATTGAAGTAATGGGGCCACAAGCCGAGGAACACTTGGGGCTACTGAAAACTGGAAGAGGCAAGAATGGACTCTGGTCTGGAGCCTTCAAAGGAAAGGTAGCTCTTCTGACACTTTATTTCCAGACTTCAGAGCTGTGGGAGAGTAAGCAAGTAAGTGAACGAAGGAACATCTATAATTTACACAGCACTGAATTTATGACAATGTTATGGTAGCCACAGAAACCAATATGTGTATCATAAAAGCAATGTTACAGAAAAAAGGACAGGAGAAGAGAAAGAAAAGAAGAAAAAATGAGGCTTTAGTGAGCACATACCAAGTGCCAAGTCAATATATCCACATACGTTTAGAGTCAAATCCTGTCTATCTAAATAAAAATAATCCCATCTCTTTTTCTTCAACCCCACCGAACAGTGGAGGAGACATGGGCCATGAGCTAGCAGAGTCTGACCCAGTCAGCTAGAAAGTGGTGGCACCCACCAGGCTGGCAGCCCTAGAAGTGGCCTTTCAGGCCTGATTCACCTCTGGGCAGCAGAGTCAGGACACCAGGCTGCAGTCTGAATAAACAGTGTAACTTTAAAACAACCCTATACGAAATATCGAAAAGGAAGGTACAAAGAGCATGTGCCTTCAGTTCTGGGACTTCAAGAGAAGGGATTGCAGTGTGGCCTAGAGACGGGGGCCACGGTTAATCCAATCCGGATCCTTCCAAAACATTACAGAGCTGGTGCTGGACAACATAAGAGCCTAGGCTTACTTCCTGTGTCTTCTTGGGTAGATTTGGGCCTAGGGGTTCTTTACCTAATACTGAGTGGCCGTCTTGGTATTCAGTTAGAAACCCAGGTAAACCTTCCAGGTCCCAACTCATTGTCTTCTTTTCTTCATTGTCTATCCCGTCATTTTTCTTCCTCGCGCTTCTCACTTGTAGAACACATCAGCCATGACAGCCCTCCTGGAATTTACTTCTTTCGCTGATCTCCCATCTGCTGCAACAGAAAAGCATCAGGAGGGTGCTTGAGTGACTTTTATGTCGTTTGCTTTTAGTGATAATATGACCAGAATTGAGACTAGGCCCACCATGGTGGTGGCAGAAGAGAGCAGGAAGGAGACCGTCACCTGTGATTGATGGATAAACCCAGATGTGCTAGAAGTGTAGCTGGCTGCATGGCCCTTGTGGGCCACAGTCTGGGCTTCAAAATGAGGAGTTTTGGAACCATATGCCTTCATAATCTGTTAATGCTGCCATGCGCGCGCATCCCTGTCAGTGGATGCCTTCAGTGATGGGCTGCTTCCTTCTTCATTCTACCAAAAATACCTATCAGTAAATCTTCTGCCTCTTATTCATGACATTGCATTAATCTTTAGAACACACAGTAATTGCGCTATCTATAAGTTGGACTTTGACTTTATATATGCTGCTCGGGGTGGACTCTGTATTCAAGTCTGTTTACTTCATTTGGAGCAGCTGGCTATCTTAGCTTACATTAGCCAAATACGCCCACAGCTAGGCTTGCTGTTGTTGCTCTTTAAAAAGCATTTATTGAAATTCCTACAGGAGGAAAAGTTACTTTATATTATGAGTCAAGAATTCTCTAGTCCCTAGCCCTCTGATGTGCTCTTAGAGTTCCTGGTCATAGACGTGGTTCTGTTAGGACGTTGGCAGTCGCATGAGAGCACAGGGCATAGCACCAACGTTATGCATTATACATTCAGTCCTGCTCTCTTGAGCTCAGCCACATGGCTAGCACCTCTGTTGTGGTTTAAATGTGTCGTGTGTTAGAATGTTAATCAAATAATTCATATGCAGATAGTATTTGGAGGAGGGGATTTGGAAAATAAATAGGATTAGATAAGGTCACGAGGTTAGGAACCCTACAATGGCATTAGTGCCTTTATAAGAGGAAGGAAGCCAAGTAATTAGTCATTATTATTTTTTTATTCAAGTACATTGTTATACTACTAGAAAATGAATGAGAACAACCTCACAGGATGGTTCTGTAAGATCAAGGACTCTCTTGAGTTCACCGTTGCATTTTGCAGGTACTCGATAGAGTTCTTTCTTTCCTTTTACTGAGTTAGTGGATACATGAGTTCACTGATAACTGAGGCTCAAAGCGGACCCAGGATAGCAGAACTGGGATGGTAACATGAGGGTGATACCACAGTTTATGCCCGGTCTACTTTTCATATCACCATGACCCTGTAAGAGTTCTTGAGATAGGGTTCTGGTTGGAGCAGGTATGAAGACTCTGATGAACAAAGACAGGACTGGAAAATCTCAAGCTTCTAAATGAGCAAGATATATGTATGGTTGCCCATAACCTGATCTTTCCTAAGTTAGGGAGGTTCTAGAAATCGACTTTAGGGGTGCTATGTAGTTGGACTTTGAGATGTGAACTTTACCTGTGGTCTTAGAATCTAGGTGGAAAAGACTCATTCTTGTTTTCCAAGAAGCTCAAGGGAATATAATAAAAGAGTGCAGTGTGCTTGGCAAACAAGGAAGAATCAAGAAGAGGACTGTGTGGGCGTCTACAAAGGCTGCTGCTGTGCATTCATCTGGAGTGCCATACTAAACCCTGAGTCTCTGTGCCACGAGACCAGCAGGCACTCACAGCTGTAGGCAAGAGGGGTGACCCTTAGCTAGAGACAGCAGCTGCAGGAAATGGAGCAGCTAGAGAGGCCAAGGCAGAAGTCAGACTTCTGAATGCCATCTGCCATTATGGGTGATTCTGGACTTGTCTTTCAGCTTGTTTTCCTAGTACATGCCCCCTTTGACATGGTTAAAGTCCCCCACTAGATGACACAGAAGCAGTAAGACTCACAGATCATCTTGACTCTTATGGCACAAAACCCCTCTATGTAGCTCCCTGGTTGTGAGGTGTCAGATCCAAGAACAAGTAAAATATATAGCCTAGAGTGGAAAGAGAGACTTCTAGTTCAGTGACTTGACCTCAAGGCTGATCATGATCTCCAGGAAAGGTCTAAAACAGAAGGAAGGAGTTGGGAAGTCTTTGCTATACCAGTGAAGCTTGAACTGCTCCTCAAAAAGAGGGAAATTTGGTGAACACATTGATAAGAACATCACAGGCAAAGGGGGGAAGCCATCTGAGACCTGGGGCAGACCAAGACCAGGTGCTCTGGGGCTGAAAGCAGCTGGGCAAAGATGCAGTTTTGTGAGAGGGAGATGGTATGCAGGGAGTGGGTAACTGCAAAGCTAGTTGGGTCTGACGGGAAAGTACTGAGTACCAACTGAGAAACTCAAGCCAGACAGCGTCTCATTGGTACCAGGGGGCCACAAAGGCTGAGAACAAGAGTCTGTGACCTTATTTGGAAAAGTGTTTTTTCAGGTTTAAAGTCTAGACTGTTTCATTTTAGTGGTTGTTGATATGGGGGTCTCGTTGCTTCTCCGGGTTAGCCTTGAACTTTCTTTTTAAAAAAAAACACTTTATTAATTCTTTGAGAATATTACACAATGTAGTTTGATCATATCTACTCCATATTCTTACCCCCTCTTTCTAGATCTATTCCCCTTCCAACTCAATACCCTCTTTTTTTTTTTTTAATTTGTTTTTAGTAATCCACTGAGTCTGGTTTTTGTTGCCCAGATACTCATCATGGGTGTGGATCATCCACTGGAACACCATGGACTAGAACCTAAAGAAAACTAACTGCCCCTTCCCAAGAATCCAGCAGCTGTCCAGAGTGCCTCATTTAGAGTGGGGCTCATGGTAGAAGACCGACTGCCTTGATCTTGTGCAAGGCCTGTGCTAATGGCCGCAGCTTCCGGAAGGCCACTCATTTGCTTCTGGTACTTTGTGCTCATTCTCTGCATTTGGTCAGTTAGGAATTTCTGTATTCCCTGCCACAAAGAAACTTCTCTGGGACGGAATTGGGATATAATAATCTATAAGTTGAGAGAGATAAATTTAGTAAGAAGTTTGATTCTATATCCATTTAGAAAAAAATATAGGAGTAATAAATTCACCCTTGAGCTCTCTAAGATCCCCAGGCCTTGACCTTTCAATCTTTCTGTTGGGGTTAAAAAAAATGTAGAAGATAAGAATCTCTTTTTTTCCATTTTATTGAGCTCTACATTTTTCTCTGCTCTCCTCCCTGCCTCTTCTCTCCCCTTCAACCCTCTCCCAAGGTCCTCATGCTCCCCATTTCCTCAGTAGATCTTGTCTTTTTCTACTTCCCATGTAGATTAGATCCATGTGTGTCTCTTTTAGGGTCCTCATTGTTGTCTAGGTTCTCTGGGATTGTGATTTGTGGGCTGCTTTTCTTTGCTTTATGTCTAAAAACCAGAAGACAAGGATCTTAAGAAGGGATTGGCCTGGATTTTTTAAAGTGGGCCCTAATCTAATGATAAGCGATCTTCAAAAACAAAACCAAAACAGACATATAAAGAAGAGAAACTATGGAGAAGGCCATATAAAGATAAAAGCAAGGATTGGTGTGACGTAGCCACAAAGCCAGGCGCTGCCAGAAAGCTAAAGGATACAAAGAGATATTTTCTCCAACAGCCTTCGAAGGGAACATGGCATGCTCAACCTTGACTTCAACGGGCGTGAGAGTGATTTTCCCCAAGGCCGCTGGGGCTTTCTAATCTACCTTTCCCAGCTAACCATGCACTCTGTGAAATTAGCAGCCACGCCACCTTTATTCACCATTGTAGCCCCAGTATCAATCACAGGTCCTGGAACCTACTGGGGTCTTGATGAAAAGTTACTGAAAGAATGAATAGGGACCTTTCTGGGGGTGGTGTCTGAATCCTCCTGTGCTCTGAGCACGGTCTATGAATGGAGGTGTTCTAGGAGCTAGTGCATTTTTAAATACAAGGTTCATCAGAGTGATTCTGAACCCAAACCAACTGTCTATCCGTGTTCTTTACTCAACAAATGCTACCTGCAGTTCCTCAGAATCTGCAGAATGTTCTGTATTGCAGTGGAAGAGCTAATTGGGCAATGAAGAAGTGAGGCCCAGTCCTGGGATTCTTCCTTTCTGTCACATCCTGTTTCTAAGTCAAAATGGGAAAGCAGCAGGCTTTCGTGTCCCATGCAGCTTCTAATCCATCAGTCCTGAGCAGGCCCTCTTAGCAAGGTGAAGTGGTTCACAGACTGCCAGTGACAAGCAGCCGTCTCACAGACACCCACCCGCATGGGCCTGAGAAGAGGCTAGTCTGCCAGAAACCCCCAAGAGGGATCTGCTCATCCTTATTCCCTGGTGACAGGGCAAATTCCTAAGGGGAAGGAATAGTCTAGGGAATGCATCCTTTTCCTGGAGTTCCTCCCTCACAGGATTCCAGAGGCCCCCTTCTTGAGGTAATATTTTATAAATGGCTCACTTCTTGACTGCAGGTCTTGGCTCCAGGAAGGGATTAAAGACCGACTTTGGAGAGCTGCTGGTGCACATGACATTCCCAGGCTGAAGAGGAATGGCTTGGACAGCTTACCTTAAGTAACCTGCCAAGAGAACTTTTTTCTTTGCTCATCAGTGAGTGATAGCCACACTTAAACAACTTCTTCATTTCTTGAGATTTCACCCTGAGCTAAGGGGTAACGCATGGGGACTGACAGAACTGAACTGAAGAGGGAAGGGGGAGCTTGTTTGCTTACCAAACTGAGATGCCTTGCCAAGCCTAAGAGATGGCCCTAGACCAGGAGGAGGTTGAGTTGACTCCATGGTTGCACCCTGGACTTTAGGGTGTGGAGGTCTGAGGGGATTTTCTTTGGGCCACAAAAGGATCTCGAGTCAGGGGCTCTGAGAGTGCCTTCTAGCTTCTTCACCGAGCTGCAGAGGGGCTATAGACCTTCTCCCTAGCCAGTCACAACCAGGGTACCACAAAGAGAGGCAGCAGCGCAGCATTAGGAGTGCGGATGAGAGATGGAGGCTGTAGGAAGCATTGCCAATAGTAAAGCGGGGCTAAGCAGGCACTGTGATTCTCAAGAAGCCCTTTCAGATAAAGACTCAGAGATGTATAGGGCAAAGCAGGAAGGCTGCCCCCTGTTGGCAGTGTAGGAACTGGAGCTCTTTCTGGGAATAGTATCATTTTCAGAGAGGCGGGGGAGGGGGCGCATGCCATTTCATTTCCTTATCCTGAACATATATTTGCTGTTGTATCTGGAATACAAACGAATAGCTTCTAAATAAATTAGCTGTATTTATATTCAGTTTATCTCATGAACATGCAAGTTTTAAACAGAAAGAATCTACATTACATGGATTAATTAGATGTTTTAAGCTAAGGGGAAAACAGAAAACCAAAAAAACCAAAACCAAAAAAATAAGTCGCAGAGCATAATATAAAACTCATCAGGCTTTGATTTTTCTGCTATGAAGCTATTAAAAAAATAATTAAGACACAAGCCACAAAGTGATTCTATGCATAAATCAGACCTATCAAAGGCATGTGTTTGTTTTTACATTATGATGTACATAAATTTATCCCAAACTATGAGCGTGGGCTGTGAATTGAGCTAATCTTGAGCTCTACTCTGGAGCCAGACAGAGCAGACTAAGGCTAATGGCAATCCTTCCTACGTCAGCTACCTTAGAGGGATAGACAGCAGGCAAAGGGGGCCATGAGGGTCCAGATACCAGAGGAAAAAATACTCTCTACACGAACCAAAAGGCATAGTATTTTGCTCCATTTGCAATGCAAAGCCATGTCTTAGGAGAGTTGCCAGAGCTGGGTTGTTTTTCTCCAGTTCAGCTCTGAGATGCCTGTAAGCTAGTTCTGCTCCAGAATTCAGTTGTGTCTACATGTGTCCTTAAACTTTAGTATTCTAAGAGAGAGCTGCAGAGACAAGAGCCCATGATCCTGAAAGCACAAGCAGGCCAGGAGAGATGGCTAACATGCTTATTGATAAGTGTTCCCAAACATCTCCATCAGAGACTAAATACAAGGGCACGCTAGGTGCAAACAGTGGGAATATCTTGACATTTGGATTTTCTCCTTCTGTCTGGGAAGGATGCCTTTTTGCTCTTGTGTGATGTTTTGAGGTGACAGTGGCAGGATTAGTATAGCTGCCAGTTGGAAAAGTTTTTCCCTCAAAGATATTATTGATATTATATATAATATATATATAATATAAAGATATTATCCACAATAAACCAATTAAAAGAATCAAAGTAACAGTGGAAATCAGAAGACAGAGATTTACTCATTGTAGCCACATTAGGAAGAAGGGACAAGCAATCCAGTGAACCAAGTTCATCTTCAACATCCCGAAGTGAGATTAAAGTTTAAATAGAAGGACATGCATATCCAAGCAGTGCTGTTCCCCCAGCCGTTGACCTGTCCCCTGGGCTTCAGTAGCAGCCTATATGGCGGTCTGGCAAGTTGTTACAGCGGTGTGACATCTCTTTCGGAGACACAAGTCCTTCTTCTGGCCAGGGCCTTTTCCTTTTCCCTCCATGAGATACCTGGGAAAACCCCTCATTTCTTTGGGGTTTGTTGTTTCAATTGTCTGTCAGACTGAGACAAAAGTGTCTCTTTTGAACATCTTCATGTCTGTTAGCTCTCTTACATTTGCAGGCTCCTCTGATTCACTCCAGGTCCTAGGTCCTTAGCTGCTAGAGGTAAGGGTGAAGGGAAGGAGAAGGAGGCAGGAGAGTGAGGAAACATGCAATCAATAGGATAAAGGTGGTCTGCACATGCTCAGAAGTGAGCTCCCAAGATGAGCAAGGCTGTAGAGCACAGCTCATTCCCTGGACTCTGTTGTCCTGTGCAGGGGGAGGAGCCCCGATGCTGGCTCTCACTACAGCCTGACGCTTCCTGCTTTACCCAGCCTTGGGGGGGATGGACAGAGATTGCCCGTTTTTCCAGGTGTGAAACCCTCACGATTTGCTAGCCGCCTTTCTCATGACATCTCCCACTCTTTGCTTATGTGGATTCTCACAAGATCAGCCCCAGTTGCCATCAGAGCACACCATGTGAGACATTGCAAACGGAGAGTTTCTGCATGATGACGCCAAACTTTCCTGGCAACCAAGCTCAGAGCATCTCTGCCTGAGGGGTGGGGGAGGCTCCTGCCCATGGCAGTCTTGGCGAGATCTGTAACTACTGATTAGTTCTTACTTTCCCGGCTGGAAATACACCAACTCTTTTTAGCCGAAGATTCACGACTCTCCCTGGAGGGTTAAAACATAAATAGCAGTTTCTAAGCACACTAATAAATAGATGAAGCTAAGCAAACAATTTATCAGCTGTCCTCATAGCCCCTCAGTGGGCCCGTCTGCCTGCCCGCCTCACTAATGTGCCCACCACTTTCCCTGGGCACGCTCTCATTCTCCAAAGGCTGAGAGAGAGGCTGGCCAAGTGGGTCTAAAAATAAAATGAACAAGAGGCAGAGAACAAGCTGCTACCACCCAAGCAGAGACAAAGCCAGGAGCTTAGATAGAGTTGTCTGTGAGGGGCGTTGGTCTCTCTCAGACCCGCAAGGCTGGCCCAGATTAGTTTTCCCTTGGTGTGGAGAGTATGAGTTCCCTTTATTATTTGAATTATGAGGTAGAATTCTATTTCTGCAGCTGAAGTGTAGTGGTGGGCCAGGGTTCTAAGGTGGGGCCTGTCCCTTTTAGTCTCCGAATGGTTATGTCTTTCCCTTCTCATATAATAGTCAGTCACACCTGTCTTAAGCTCTCCCATGGTATCCTATAATACTTTGAGCCTCAAGTTGGTTCATTCATAACATCAGAGGGGGAGGTAAGACCTCTCAGGTCAGGCAGGCCCCAAGCACAAACTGCTGACAGATGGGATGACCCCAACCACAGGAGCCAGGGATATGCCTAAGGATACATGCAAGGCAGGATAAACCAGAGACCCTGCATACTGGGCTAGACCTCTTGGCAGAACCTTCCAAGATGTCAGTGTGCCATGGAGGATCCAACAGCTTTTTCACGATGCTCAGAGGTAGCATGCTCCGTGCCAAGCCAGGTGGATACTTCCTCTGGGTGACCATGTAGGATTGCCCTGGGTCACTCAGAATCCCTCCCCAAAGTTCACCTGGTGAAGATGGTGTCTGTCTAGTGCATGGCTCCCAAGGGTGCAGGATGCATCTCAGAAGCAACTGTCCTGGTCCCAGGCTAACTTGGATGGAAGCTGCCAGAATTTTCCCACTGGGTGCACAAGAGCCATGTCAGGCCATTCATTCCCTGCACTCTCAGAAGACTCAAGAACTGGCTTCGCCCTGTGTCATCCCAAGGGGGGCACTACTAGTTAGAAATAGGCCTGTGACTCTCTCAGCCACCTATGACGCTGGGCCGCTATGCAAAGGAGCAGGACAGAGATGGGTCACTGGGCACAGGCAGGCCTCTGGCCTGGCTGAGATATGCAGGATTTTGTCGAAATGCAGCATGATTCTAACGAAAAGCCTAGCTCTGCCTAGCATTAAAATGCTTGTATCCCTAGCATTTCAGGACCCACTGCAAAGACATAGCATGTACTTTCGTGACTTCTTCCCGGGATCCCAGCTTGATGCTGAGTGTGCCTATGGAGGCCTGGCCAGGAGTCACAGCTCAGGGCAAGGGACAGATGGCATTTAGGTAAGGTCAGAGGGCACACTTTGGAGAAGATGTTTAGGTATGCAGGATGGAGCTGGATGAAGTAGACTGGTCTGGGAGGGGCCTGGGCCCCATGAAGGGTGGGCAGCTAAGGACTCCCAAAATCTTCGAAGCTTCCATATCTCCTGGAATTCTATGAAAACCCAAACAACCTTCTGTGTGGTCCTGGTGGCCATCGTGCTGAGGGAGGGGACTGGAGTTGGAGATGGGGCTGGGGTTGGGGAGGGACTTATCACTCCCTGGGGCTCTCATTGCTGCTTCTTCTGTCCACACCGATATCTAGCAGCCCGCCGAACATGATTCATTCAGCTATTCCTAAAGACTCTCTAACCAACTGGACAAACCTGAACTTGTGTGCCCCTCCCCTCCCTGGCCAACAAGACGACTGAGGTGACTGTTGAAGGGTATTCCCCATACTCATCATGTCTGTTGCCCCAACTCTTCCTCTTGCCCGATCCTCCAGGATGACCCATGCAATCGTCCAGCAGGCTCCACAGCTTGATCATGGAGCTTTTAACCAAAGGGCTCAGCCTCTTCTGGGTCTCACTCAGCCTTTCCCCTCACTCCCTCACAACTTGGACTTCCTTAGCCATCCCCTGGCTTGACTTTGTTAGTGCTCCCTGGGACCAGGCTCTATTGCACCCATACTTCTCAAGGAAACTCTGGAAGATCATCACACCACAGAGAAGTGATTACTAGCTTGTGCAAAGAAGCTTTAATTTGTTTTCTGTGACTAGTCCTATTGGCTTTCTAGTGACTGTTTGACTGTTCATAGTCCCTTCCCCTAAACTAGCTTCTGTGTGTAAATAGTACATGTTGAAATGATACCTGCATGTATCATGTATCATACTGGCCCTACATAGGCCTTTCTTAGGCAGACCAGCAAGGGGAGAGCTTCTGGAGTAGGGAGTCTCTTCCGTGCAAACTGATAACCGTTTAGAAAAAGAATGGCTCTTTCCGACCACTATAGTTCCACCTTTCCTTTTAGCTTTTTTGGGGAAAAAAAAAAGAGTCTGGAAGGAATCTGGCTTTTGAGTTCCTGTTGGCCTATATGGCCAACCCTCTTCACAATGCGAAAAGCAAAGATCAGGAACCGAAGCCGACCATTGCTTGTGAAAAGGCTGTTGTTCCGCGTTCCTCAGAGAGCTGCTGACATCTAGAAGCAAACAGTCTGCTGAGGGACAATTAGGTTGATGAAGGCTCTCTGGATTCCCATTCCATTTCTTTTTAACTGCCTCAGTGCCAGCTGAACTAAAGCCCCGGGAGGTGAAATTGAACCCGAGGATTTCCCCAGCTATCTGGAATGAAGCTTTCACTTCTATAATTAGAGTCCTAGAATGTCAGAGCTGTTGAGGCCCTTAGGATCAGCTGGCCTGTCTCCATCACATCATTGACAACCATGGTACGAGGCCCAGCTGGGGACCCACCTCCTGCCTAACTCCCTCCTGCCTCCCTCCCTGCCAGGGCCTTCCTACTCAATTTGTCTTTTCTGGCAGCCAGAGAGTATTCTGAAGGTACCCAGTGGTGCCTGGAATCGGAGCTCTTATGCTCTCTCCTTGATCAGAAAGGCAGCCAGGCCTCTGAGCAAGCAGGCATCAAATTTCTTTCCCTAGAGATCCCAGTGTCTTCGGGAAGACACACAGTATGTCTGGTCTTTGCCTTCACATACGTGGAGTCCTTGCATTCTTTGGGGGGATAGTTCTGTTCCCTGAACATTCCAAGCAGTTTGCTACCCTCTGGCTCTTTTCCCAACTGTCTTTCAGAACAAGATGCCATCCAATTTCAGGCGTCTCTGAGACCCTTCTCGCTTGGCAAGGGCCATTTCCTGGGCTCTTTCCTCTGCAAAACATTTGGAAGAAAGCATCACCAAGCACCTCCAACCCCCCCTCCCGACCTTGTCATTCACTTATTTCAGTGCTATTTCTTGCATATCCTGGGTGCCAGGAATTGTTCTAGGCACACAGGAAACAGTAGAAATGAGATGATCTCTGCCTTCATGGAGAAGACATTCTAGTGGGGAGAGAGAACCAATAAGAGGAGCAAACCAAGAACGCTTTTACAGTTTCACTTATTGCCTTATATACATGGGTATGTGCCTGCATATATATCTATGCACCGTGTGTGTGCATGCTTGTGGAGGCGAGAAGAGGGTGGAGGATCCCCGAGAACTGGAGGTATAGACTGATGTGAGTCACCGTATGGGTTCTGGGAATCAAACTGAGTCCTATAGAAGAGCAGCCAATGCTCTTAACTGCTGAGTCATCTCTCCGTCCTCTATCATGCAGGCTTTGAGAGGTACGATTTGCTTCTCCTGAAATGCCTGGGTTTTATAGTCTTTAAGCAGCCCATACTTCATATTTGTTTGTGTTTAGTTACTTTGCTTATGCTCCAGCCCTTTCTAGGGACTAAGTCATTTGAGAACCCAATACCAGGGCTTCTCTCCAGCCCCACAGCACTGGGGAATCTACTCAAGAAGTGTTTGTGGCCAGGTGAGTGGAGAGCAGGTGTATTTCCTGCCATGGGATTCTGAGGTAGAAGGACTACAAGTTTTAAGCCATCCTGGGGCATAAAAGTGAAGAAAACAAAACAAAGAGGTGGCCAAATAGAAAGCAATGCCCTGGGGTGGGTGATCTAGAACTGACTTAGCATGCATGAGCCCCTGAGCTTGAATCCTGACACTGAAAGTCAGCAGACAAATGAATACATGGTAAGTGGATCAATGTGTGTGTGCATGCGTGTGTGTAGATTAATGAATGAGTGAGTGTATGTGCATGAATAAGTGAGTCAGTAAGGACGTTTGGCTGGCAGTGAGTAAAGGAGTGAGTGAATAGTTAATAAAGAATATGTAGATAAACAAAAAATGAGGAAGAAATGGAGTAAGTAGAGGGTTGAACGCCAGAGTGATGTGTGACTGACCAACAGGGAAGGGCATGTTGGCTTGGAACCTTTGCTGAGGTTTTCATTTTCTGAAGCAAAGTTTCTGCATTCAAAGGTTGGGTGACCCAACCACAGAATTTCTGGAACCCCACAAAAATGCTCTCATTAGTTCTCACACCACAGAACAAATGAAAGGTGGCTCAAGATGTCAGACCCATGGACCATGTCACATTTCAAACCTCTTGTGACTGTGGATCTCTGGCCTTGTTTCCAGGGGACTCACTTTGCTGACCCAGCCCAAGAGCTTCAGGATACATGCCCGTGCTCTCATACCACCTTCCGTTTCTTCAGAAAACATCAGTAGCACTGAGAAGAAACAGCACTCCTCCCTTGTTATAAACCAAACCAAACAAACAAAACCCTTGCATGGCTGCTTGTCCCATATCCCATTCTTTATTAAATATGTTCTGAAATTAGCTAATCCATTACCAAATCCCATTTAATTATTTGCCACAGCTTTCCAGGTCCCTTTTTACCAAGTGAATCTTTGGTCAACGTTTGGTGTTACTTGATATTGAAACTGTGAAGGAAATCATTTTATGATCTAAAATGTGAATAGCGTCTTTCAAGCAATCTAATTGGTGGTGGCTTTGAACTGTGAACACTATGGTAGTCTTTGCACAACATAATCTATCACGGGACTTTATCTCAAGGAACTTGCTTCATCGGTCTGCTCTTTCCGCACACTCACTCTCTGTAAATACTCTCTTGGCTTTTCAGTAAGATTCGTTCCGAATGCTTTGGTACCCATCATCAGTATCAGAGAGGAATGCTGCAGTGTGCATGTAAATGTACAAGGCCAAGAGAGAAAAGAGCATTTTGTGGGTTTGTGAATGTCCAAAGTGCATTTTGGCCGTGTTTAAATTCACAGTGCTCCATGAATTACCCCAGGGCTGTCTGCTGGGTTTTCCTGCTAGTTGACCTTCGCTGTTGCTTTATCTTGGTTAGTTTTGGGAGTTGTTTTCATTGCTGCTACTCTTACACTGTGTCTGATTTTTGACATTGAAAACACAGTTGCTTAGTGATCAAATAATTTTCTTCTGGATAGCCTCATGATCAAACTGTGCTCAGTCTGCAAAGCAGATCCGGTTTGTCATGCCTACGGGGGCTGAACGTGACCCCAAATCCCACTTCAACTCTCAAACATCCAGACATGTGTCATTGCTCAACAGCCTGGCAAATGAGATCTCTATAGAGTCAAGGTTACTCCACTTGATTCTCTTCAGCGTGAACTGAGCTGTCGGGACCAAGTGGTGGAAATCACTCCCCTAACTACTTTATTTGTGTCTTTCATCAAACCAGAATCATCTCTCCGCTTCCAAGCTGGAAGACTTGGCACTAGTTTTTAGGCTCCAACTTCCTCCCTCTTACACTGACTCATAGCAAAATGCCATAATTTCATCTTTCTCCTCTAAACATCTTTTGGATGCATCTTTTCATTTCTGCCTGTACCGAAACCTTCTTGCTCCAGGCCCCTGGGATACCAACCTTGGGAGGCTAGATTAACCCCCACATTTTCCTCTAAGCTCTACACTGAGATGTGATTCTTAGCTCTATCATCCTAAAGAGCTCTTTCATAATCTCTTTTTGTCTCTGAAATGCCAGATTACTCCTTAGCTTAGTGGGTCAAGTCCAAGTCTTTGCAGGTGATTGTCAAGACCCTTACTGATCTGTCTATCCCTATTCTTTTAGCCTTTTTAATCCCTACTGAGCACTATGTTGTCAATGACTGTTCGGTGACATTTGTCTGCTATAGTTTTCCATTAGGAAAAAGAGATAAAGTGATGGAATAGAAGATTTAGCTTACAGGTGACTCATGGATAAATAAACTCTAATTGATGACAGAGAAATACTCACATGGGTGGAGGATGGATTATCTTCTCAATTAGTTGTATAAGGATAATGGGTGTTTTTAAGGACTAGGAAAATGAACTACAGCTTAGATGGGAGAGGTCCAACTGTAAGGCTTTCAGAAGGTTATATAGCAGAACATTGTCCTGACCTAAGGGTCAATAAAGTTGTCTTAAGCATGATGTGAATACATGAAGCAGAGAAAAGATGGAGCAGCTTGACTATATTGTAATAAAGACATCCTATTTGATGAAAAGGTATCACAGATTGAAACAGATAAGTCACAGAGCAGAAAAGAGTATCTGCAGTAGCCAACCCTGCAAAAGGGTTCCTAGCCATAAAGTTTGGAAAAAGTGTACAAATTATTACTAAATAGGTGGATAACTCAGTCAAAAGGCTGGTAAAAGTCTGATTAGATAAATATTAAGCCAGGAGATGCAAATAATTAGTAATGGTGTGATTTCCTACTAACCAGAGAAATTAAAATAAAAGCAACATTGCTAGCCACTACTCAGCAGACTGGCCCAAATGAACTGGGTTGCTGACAACAAGGGCTGGTGAGGATGGAGCGTTCTTGGAAGTCTCCAAGACTGCTTCATGATTGGAGTGTACAATGGTAGTTGGAAATTAAATATCTAGTACAGCTGAAGAAAATTACATTGAATGATCTAGCATGTCCATTTCCCTATATAGGAATGAAATGA
>JAQHUG010000281.1:338801-352851 GCA_028555095.1 Dicrostonyx torquatus | reverse complement strand
GTCTTTTCATGGTGTCCCAGATTTCCTGGATGTTTTGTGCTATGAATTTCCTGGATTTGTTGTTTTCTTCGATCAGTGAGTTTATTCTCTCTATCGTATCTTCCGTGTCAGAGATTCTTTCTTCCATCTCTTGTATTCTGTTGGTTATATATCCTCTAAAATGATTTTTTTTTACTTTTTAATTTTTTATTTTCTTTGACAAGGGTCAGGCAATATCAGCATGAGGAGACTAACTCTGTGTTGAGTTTCTAGACTATGTCAGAGAGACAGGTGGCCATGCAAAAATCCCCACTTTGACCCAGGAGGATCATTTGACTGCCAAGCTGTTTTGAGTGGCTACACTGTCAACTACTAGCCTCAGTCAATTCTCTGATGATTTTGTAGGAAAGGCAGCCATCCAACCATCATGGATTTCCCTGTAAGTCCAGATAGCTGGAGATCTCCCCTTTGCTGAACATAAATACTCTCTATAACAACAGCTAGAAAAGAGGGAAACCCACAAAGGGGGGGAAACATCTTGAGCCCTGTGGGGCCTTTCTGACAACTACCTTCTCAGCAGCCATGTTCCTCACCCCACTTATCTGTCCAATGAGAACCAGGAGGCTTCACCTGCTTGCCAAGACCCCATATGAAGACTTACCATGGGGAATTGACTTCAGCTCCTTGTTGTTTTGGTAGCAACAGATGTTCTGTTTCGGACAAACTCTTCTCTATGATGAAGTCAAGTCAGAGAAGGATAGGCAGGACAGTCAAAGGCCATGTAGAGTGGGCTGCTGAAGATACAGGAAATGGGCTACAGTGATTAGTATTCATGTCAGTAACATTTGTTTGTTGTGAAAAGTCATGCAGAATAGGCACTCCCAAACCACCTGCCATCTGTTGGTGATCTCTTGTGAGGTCCTGGTAGCAGGGCCCCACACCAAGCCGTGGGACACTCATCTTGCTATGATGGCTCTTATCTTCCCCATCAGAATATATGGAATGTTCAATTGGACCAAATTATTAATAGCACTCTGCATAGTTTGCATTATTTTAGCAGATTTTAATCTTCCTAAGTGGAAGTTTTCAGAAGGTTACAAGAACAGTCAGCCCCATGGTTGGGACATGGAGACCTGGTCAGACCTCCTATGCTCTCTTATCTGGTACTACATGAACAGTGCTGGGAGAAGGTGACCTCCCTGAGAGCTTCAGCTAAATCTGGAGCCCAACGGAAAGAAAAAAGCTGGGACAAAGAGCAAGTCACCTGATTAGAGTTGAGGTAAGAAGGAAGAGATGCAAAGGCTTGCTCTTCCCCACTAAGTCAAGTCAGTTTACAGACCTGCAAACAGTATGCAGAAGTCTGGCAGACATGCAGGGACTGAGCATGGAGACATTCCATGGGTCTGAGTTCAGATGATGCTGACAAGAAGTGGGAGGAGGGGCTAAGACTATGAGTCATGGGGAACAGTCACTTTATTCAAAGTAGTATGAAGTACAGTTCTGCTGAGAGTCTCACAGCCTCTGGGCTCAATGCTTCTTGCTTTATAGAACCCAGAGAACAAACTGTACCCACTGTACCCAAGAGCCACAGGCAAAGCTGCTCTCCACATGCTCCCAGAGCCTCTTTCTGCTGTGTCATGAGGAAACTTGGGCAGTCTGGACAGTACTAGGGTCAGACGATTGGAACATTCTTTGGCCAGCCCACCAAGGATACCATCAGCAAAATAATGCCATGAGTTTCTTATGAGAAAGGAAATGGATCATGGAAACCAAGAACATGATAGACCTCAGATAGTAAGGAGCCAACAGAAAGTTTCAGGAACACATTTATGGGGCTCCAGAAATACTTGAGGGACAAAGCAAGGGGAAGGGTTAAGGAAACAAACTGAGCCTGTGACTGGCTAATGTTCTTGAATCCCTGTATACATGGACTGATGAAAAGTTGAAGCTATGGATTACAGTTGATTTAAAATCTGTGAGAAAGCACTGCTGTAGCATGCGGGAATGCCCCATCAGGCAGGCCTCAAGGTCTTCGAATTTATATGCACTCTAGTGACTCTGTCTTTCCTTAACACTCTTTTCACTCTAGGAGCTAAATGTGGTGGTGGTGGTGACTTCTTTCCATGCTGAGTACCTCAGAGCTGTGCTCTCCAGAGTTTTCTTTTCTGAATAGTTACTAGTTGAAGGGCAGCAGGGGATCAGAAGCCAGCATTGCAGCAGTTTGTGGACAGTACTCTAATCTGTTGGGTGTTGTTGAAGAAGCAGCTGGTGTAGCTCCACAGCCACACAACCTCTCCTTTCCTCCTCCTGCAACCTCCTCAAATGTGTGTATGCAGCTCTTTGCAAAAAGTGGGGGATTCAGACACAGAAAGACAAATTTGATATGTACTCACTCATAAGTGGGTTTTAGGTATAAAGCAAAGAAAAAAAGTCAGCACACAGTATACAAACCCAGAGAACCTAGACAACAAAGAGGACCCGAGGAGAGACATCCATGGATCTACATAGAGAGGAGAAAGGGGAAAAATGGCAAGATCTTCTAAATAAATTAGGATGGTGGGGGTCACAGGAGAGGGTAGAAAGGGAGAGAGGAGGAAGGAAGGGGATTGGAGAAAAACATAACTCAATAAAAAAGTGGGGGATTCAGGTTTCAAAAGGCGTTGAAGTTGGAGGTAGCCAAAGACAGGTTTCGATCTATTTTGTTCTCCTTTATGTTTTGTAGTAAGAGGTGCGGCTGTGTTCCCTGTGGGCTAGCTTACATTTGAAATAACCACACGAAAATTGTATTAATTTAATACACTGCTGGCCCATTAGTTTTAACCTCTTATATATATTAGTTTAACCCATATCTAGTAATCTGTGTATCACCATGTGGTCATGGCTTCCCGGGAAGATTCTAACCAAAGTCCATCTTGGGCTGGAGAAACATGGTGTCTGCTCCAGTGCCTTCTTTCTCCCAGCCTTCCGTTCTGTCTAGTCTGCCCACCTAAGGGCTGCCCTATCAGAAGGCCAAGGCAGTTTCTTTATTCAACCAATGAAAGCAACAAATACAGAAGGGCCCTCTTATACCAATGTTTTATCTTTCCTCCCAACTGTTCCTTTATATGACCATGGGCTCAATACCTGACTTGCAGCACCACCAGGCTCAAACAGGGCTATAGACACCATCCCTATGTTAACCCTCTTATTATATAGCAACTGGACTATCATGCCCCAGGGATGAACTCTGACTTATTTAGACACTCCAGCATGGTGTTTCAATCATGTAACACTAGTGCATGGGAGGCTGAGGTAGCAGGATTGCCACAAGTTTGAGACCAGCCTGGACTACAATAGTGAGCTCCATGTCAAGTGAACTATAGATGAGACCCTGTCTCAAACAAAACTAAAAGCAAACATAAAATCTACTCTGCAGCTAAAAACAACAACAACAAAAATGCTTTTCCATTGACTCCTTGGAGATTTTCTTGGACTTGTGTGAAGAACTTGGGCCTCCATAGTGTCAGGGCTCAGAACTCTGAGTGGTGCTGTCACAACCCAGTAGCCAACATGCAGCATATAGCCTCATGCCAGGTCACTTCTTACCCATAGCCCTTCCGTTGCCTTCCTCACTACAAGACCTTAGACAAGCTTCACTCTCAGTTTGTGCTTTAATCTTCTTATTTGTATGGTGACATGGAAATACTGGTAATTCTCAGGCATATTTATAGTACAAAGTATATTTTACATCAGCGTATGTTAAAAGGCACATACAGGTTAATATAAATGATAATTAAGTTTAGTGTGCTGCTTACTGTTAATACATGAAATACATTTCGATATTTTCTTTTATAAATTACTCATCTATTTTATTATCTTTTAATTTTAATAACATTTATTTATTTTGCATGCACGTCTATGGGCATTCAAGTGTCACAGCATGCAAACAGGTGTCAGTTCTCTCCTGTGGGTCCCAGAGACTGGACTCAGGTCATCAGGTGAGTAGAAGGCACCTTCCCCTCTCAGCCATCTCACCAGTCAACTTGCATATTTTCTATAGTAATTTTTAACATTGCAGACTTCCAAATATACTCAGGTTACTACCTTGATATTTGGAAGAATAAAGCATAGGTCATGAGTTGTGATTTGCTCCAAGAAAATCTTGCTGGCCTGTAAGAAGTAGGGTCTCATGGGATTTTTAGTGGTCTCTGACAGTGGCCACGTTAGAGTATCTTCCAAGCATAGATATTAAGAATTAATGCTGGGGAAGAATTAAGACATTTATTTTTTTCTTCGTAGGAGTCAGAGCCCAAGACCCCAAAGTAGAGTTCATGTCCTACAGCACCAAGGCCTGGACTGTCCATAAGTTAGTACACCTCAGAAAAGTCCCTGAAACGGCACACTTTGGGTCATTACTTTGAAAACTGCAATGACAGTACAGACACTAGGGAACCACCATAAGATAGGCCAAAGAGCCCTTGTGACATAGCAGCACTGTGACTTAGCCAAAGGGTCATACACTGGGCCCTTGGATTCAAGTTCCTTCCTATGACATTTAGAGTATTTAGATGGCTAGAGGGGCCAGTGAGGGTGTGACATCAGCCAAAGTGGTATAGGCAATAGAACAGAAACTCAACTCCAGTGAGCCTGTCTAGGTATTGTTTTGAAGGTATTTGCTACTGAAGGTAGCATCCACAACTAGTTAACTTTAAGAAAAGGAGATTAGGGGCTGGAGAGATGGCTCATCAATTAAGAATACTCTCTGCTCTTGCAGAGAACCTTGGTTCAGTTTGGAGCACCTACAAGAGGCTCCAGTTCCAAGGGATCTGATGCCCTCTTCTGGCTATATGTGGGGCACTTCACACACATAGTGTGTATACAGCAAACAGGTACACACACATACACATGAATAAAAGTTAAAAAAATATTAAAGGAGATAATCTTCGGTAATGCAACTTCTTGCTTATAGCTCCTGAGACCCATGCCAGCTCTGAGAGGGTATTGAGGGGTATCTGGACTAAGGAGGAGCTTACTTTGACTATACATAGCTGAGACAGCATAAAGAGTAATGTGGAGTTGCTGCCTTTTGGCTTTAATATTAAAATGTATCTATTCAATGATATGGACAAAACATCCTAGTCTGTAATAATTTAGATGAGTGGAGGTGTGGGCAGAAACAATGTACAGTCTTTTTCTATTTAGAATTATTGGAATCAGCCCTAACCTTTAGTGAGGACGACCTATAAGCCCCATGTTAGTCTTACTCTTTTCCTCGGTGCATGTAAGTCATCTTAGAGAACAAGAGTGTGAATGTCCAGCTTGATGGAGTTGGGGCAGTACAAGTAGTGAGGAGCATGAGAAAAAAAGGCATGAATCAACAGGAAGAGAAAGCAAGTAAGGGCTGAGGGAGAGACCTTCAGGGATTCCCTGAGTTTTCATGATTCACCGTTCTAGAAACATATTCTATTAGGCTAGGAACATCACCAAAGAACCCTATGCAAAAGCATCTTCATTATCACTTAGTAGGTAAAGAAAGGGACTTAACTTGCCTGATTTTCCTGCTTTTCTAGGCCAGTGTTAAGAAGAACATATATTATGTTTGCTCTTATATCATTAAAAAAGGTGTATGTGGTGATTTTTTTCCCTGGAAATCTGAGAAATTAGAGTTCTTTCTACTGTCCCCAATGTAACGAGGAATGGCAGAATTCTGAAAGAAAACAGCTGTGTCTTGGCGCTAGGGTAGAGAAACGCTCTATCTTGGTAAACTGTGTGGAGAAGGAAGCCACATTTATGCGCAAGGAAATGATGGCCCCAAGGGTGAACAGATCTGTTCATGGCCACACAGTAATTGACCTAGGCCAGGTCACGGAGCTGTAAAGAGCACTATAGCACATTGTCCTCACCAGAAACAGAGATGATAGTGATTGCATCCCTGTGCTGGGGATTCCCACATTCTGTGTCACTGAATCTCAACAGCAGGCAGAGTCTATGCTGTGTTCTGGCATTGCTGCATAGTCAAGAAAGCCAACTCAGACTGCTCAGGGTGTGAGGAGAGAGAAGCACAGAATAGGTAAAAGATATGTGCTACTCTATTTAGCCTCTGCCTACCGCTTCAGACACTCATCTGCTCTCCCTTCTTTATACTCTGATAGGAAAAAAATGGTTTTTTCACACGCTTTTCTTTTCTTCCCTCCTTCCTCCTTCCCCCTCCTCCCCCTTTTCTTTCTCTGCTGTGGCTAGAACCGACAGCCTTGCACATTCTAAGCAAGTGCTATACTGGTGAGGCACAGACCCAGCTAAACATTTCACATTTATAAATATATGATTCTCTGACATCAGTTATGTTAGCAGTGATACAAAAAGTCACAATTATCATACTTCTGAACATTTTCTCATCTCAGAAAGGACTTCCCATATTAAGAAGCCACTTCTCCCATTCTCCCTCCTCCAGATCCTGCTAAACACCAATCTATTGTCTGTTTCTATGGATTTGCCTCTTATGAACCTCTCATAGGAATAGAATCAGACAGTATGTGACCCTATTGTGTCTGGCTTCCTTCACTTAGCATATGCTTCTAAGTGCATCCATGGATCAGTGCTTCATTCTTTGTTATAGAAGGATAATGATCCACTAGACAGATGTAGCACAGTTCATTTATTAATTTATCAGTCAATGGACATCTTATTTCCACCTATTATCCATTATGGGTAATGTTGCTTTGGAGATTTCTCAAAGAGTTGTCTGTTGTCAGTTTTTTTTGGGTATGTACTCAGGAGTGGAATTGTTAGGTTATATGATAATTCTATGCTTTCCTTGTTGAGGAACATCCAAACTGTTTTCCACAGTTACTACTTTGTAAAATGGATCTGAGTTCTCTGCATCCTTGCTATAATTTGTTATTTTTTATAGGTTATTTGTTTTATTTTGTTTTTATTCTAATGGGTGTGAAGTGGTGTCTCACTGAGATTTTAATTCATATTTCCCTATTGATTAGTTATATCAACAATAGTTTCATGCTTCTTGGTCCTTCCCATGGTTTTAAAGCAAAAATGAAGGCTTATTGCTGAGTATCCAAGGCCCTGCCCTATTTTTGTTCCTCTTTGCAAACACCTACCCTCTACTTTCCACCCTGGACATCTATAACCTGGTTCTTTCCCCATCCCCAAGCCTTGGAGTTTCTGCACATACATCTTGATGATGTGACAATAACTCTTCCCTGATTGTTTGATGTGGGATTCCCCTCTGTATGTTGTGAATATCATTGGTTAATAAAGGAACTGGTTTGGGCCTGTATCAGAGCTATAGGGGAACAGAGCAATGTAGAGAAAACTAAATGGAATGCTAGGAGAAAGGAGGCAGAGTCAGAGAGAAGCCATGTAGCCCCGCTGGAGCCAGATGGAACTGTAGCAGGTAAACCACAGTCATGTGGCAATACACAGATTACTAGAAATTGGTTAAATTAATATGTAAGAGTTAGCCAATAAGAAGCTAGAGCTAATGAGCCAAGCAGTGTGATTTAATTAATACAGTTTCTGTATGATTATTTTGAGGCTAAGTAGCTGGGAACCAACCAGTAACCCTCTGCTACTACAAATTGGCATGCCAAAGTGGTGGACTAAAATCCACATAAAACCTAAAAAGCTTGGAAAGGAATCCTATACACAAAAGAAGAGAGTTAAGCATGCTTCTTGGTAGCCAGCATTTTGGTGGCAGCATGCTGCAGTTCCTTTAAGAGAGGTTTTCTGATTCAACAGTAGTGGGGAAAAAGTAGTGGTTTTGAAATACCGGCTTTCTGGGCCTTGCTGCCAGCATGAACTCTGACTGTTTCTGGAGGTCTGGCTATGGAGCACTTGAATGGGGTTTGTGGGCCCGGGTGCTTCTGGGCCTGCTTGGGAAAGTACCTGAGACCATGCCTGCAGCTCAGCACCCCCTGCCTGGGTAGACAGCAGGATCAGGACTGCTAGGAGTGCACAGGCAGAAGAGCATGGTGGATTCCTGCCACCATACAGAGAGATATTTCCAGGCCATGCAGTGCTCTGCATGGGATATTTAGCTATTACTCAGATAAAAAGGGTTTATGTGCTGCATGCTCATTCTCAGAGTTAAAGTACTGAGTGTGGCTCCTACCTGGTGGTCCCAGAGCTGGCAATAATGGTACTTCCACCATTTTAAAATTGGAGAGAGAGAGGCAGAGCCAGCATCCAGAGCTGCAACCAAACTGCTTACCATATTAAAAGCTCTTCAAGACAGTAAAAGAATTACAGATATACAATAGGACAGATGGAAGCATACAAGACTTCTAAATGGTTCACAGTGTTGGATAAATGTACGTAGGCTTGGGAGACAGAAGAAAAAGAGTATAGAGAGTTGGAAAAGAAGTAAATGGCTTTAAAAAAATAAAACAAAGTCTTTAAAGATACAGAGTACAGACAATCATAGATTAAATAAATAAATAATAATGAGACACATAAAGATGGAAAATTCACAGAGAGTCTGGATTATGTATATTATTGTATTATTTTTGAATTTTTTGACTACAGAGAGACATTTGATTCTGGGGACTGCTAAGCTAAGCCAATATATTTATTTCAAAGGTATCTTGAATTCAAAATTTGAGTCTAAGGATATATTGCTTTGGAAAAGAGGTTCTTCTTTTGTTTCCACAAAGGATGAGAACCTGTGGATTGCTTGTCAAGGCTTGTTATAAGTCATTTATTTGACACCCACCTTTTCCTGCATTTTGAGATTGTGAGCTTCCTTGTGTATGCTCAGTCCTGTGTATATAGTACTGGTAGAATAAGGTTTGCTGTCTTTCTGCCAATTCTTTCATGTGTTAACCTTGATATACTTTCCCATGCCCTGCTATCCTGACACTATCCATTCCCTCAGGCTGCCATTCTGGAATTCTAGAGGATCTTTCCATCGTAGTTTGGCAGGATACTTGTCCCCAGCAAGGGGTGAGCATGTTGAGTCTGGTATATTTGCCCACTGTTGCAGAACAGATTCCAGTCTTTAACAGTAGACATAGTAGTCTGCCTTCTTCAGTGACTTCAAACCTCTAACCCACACTTACCCTGTGACAATAACTAGAGTATAAAGGTGCACATTGGGTCACATGTGGTGGCCAAACACTCCCAAAGGGGCACTGATAAAACCCAGCAGCTGCAGAGGTACCTCTGTGCTTGGAGCAGCACCCTGGGAAGGGTTTGGAGTAGAGTGGAACCACGCTCCTGGCATGAGTGAGAGGCACAGGAAAGAAGCCTGTTGGGAACGGCACTGTGGAACAGTAAGAAAGGCTCTAGAATATAAGATGGAAGGAAACTCGGGCCTTGTAGAAAGCACAGGAGATATTGGAATGATGAAGCATTGCGATGGGTATGAGAGATGGGTACAGATGACTATGAAACATGTCTGGATCTTGTCAGTCCTACAGAGCAACTACAGGCTTCGACCAGAAGCAGAGCCGATGGCTGCAGCATACAAAAGGCTCATAAACAGAGAATTCCTGTACCATAACTCAGTCTCTCTTAAGGTTACACCACTTTTGGCAATATATCCTCAAAGACCCCCTATCCAAAATGAGGATTGTCTAAACGGATTGAGGTCCACAATGAGGCTTCTAGCAGCTCCTTGTCTGCTGCCTGTGTGTTTGGAGCAGGGAGGATGTGCACTCCTTGCTGTAGACTGTGTGTCAAAGGGAGATGGCATGTTTCAGAGTAGGGAAGAATTCAGGGCTCTGGATTCCCTTTCCATCTCTACCTCTGTACCACCTAAAGCAAAATAACCATCATTTTTTTTAAGGCTCACTCTGCTTGATTTTCATGAAGTGAGGACTCCATTAATATATGACTATGATTTTTAATAATACACAAGCTATAGGTAAAGGCCCTTTCAATCTTGCTGATTTTCTTCTCATTCTTTATGACAGAAGAGAAACTCTACCAGTCTGACTTCATGACACGGCTAGGCTGCAAGTTCTCAACTCTGCATCTTAGATCACGAAAGTCTATGAGGATGAGCCATACTTAGGATGAAGATATTGAGGAAGGGATGGTGGGTATGTGCATTCTCAGTAGCAAGTACAAGGTGATAAGTGGCTTCTATGGAGGCCACTTGGAGCTACTGCCAAGGAACACCCAGAAGACCTAGCACTTCCAAGGACGTGCCTTGGCTTGGGTGATGGTGAGGGCCTGAAGGTGGCGATTGCTTTGTGAGGGGTTGACAAAGATGACAGCTAAGGGAAAATTTTTCAAAAACCTGGATCCCTTGGCTTGGGAAGCTGAGACAGCATAATCTTGGTTTGGCCTTGGCATGCCCGCGTGAGCTGGGCAGCTGCTAGACACTGCTCCCTGTTCTGGATACAAGGTCAGGTATTGGCTGAAGTTCAAGGTTGTGGGTTTTAGGGACTGACTAGGGAAGAAGGAAGTAGCAAGGGAGAGTGTCTCCGGGGCAGAAGGTATAGCTGGGTAAGATTCCAGGCACCCAGGCCCAGATTCAATGTAGATACTACTACTGTATAACTCGCTTCCTAGGAAACTGGCCTCTAACCCAGGTAAGGATGTTATCCCAAGGGCATCATATGTGGTAACTAGGCTTAAATGCCACAAGGCTGGCAGACTCTGGCTAGGACATCTTTCCTCCTCTTACTTCCAGGCCACTGGCCTTTATCAATGCATATTCCTTGCTGTCTTTTATTTGGCTATAATCAAGGGTTCTGACAGCTAAACCTTTTTACCTGCAGGCCAACTAAATGGTTACTCACAAAACCTTGAAGCTAAGTGTGCGGTCTATTGCCTTATATCAGAGCACTCTGTAGGTATAGCTGGCTTCTAGAAGGAGGCATAGTTCCTTGGTAGTCTGTCAATGGAGCATTTAGGCTCTTCACTGGGAACTTTTAGCTTTTGAGACAGGGTGCTATGTAGGCCAGGCTTGTCTCCTACTCACTATGTACCCGATAATGACCTTGAACTCCTGACTTTCCGACCTTTACCATCCAAACACTGGGATTATAAGAAGGTACCACCATACCTGGTTACCTGGTTAACAATGAGAACTTCCAAAAGGCCCAGTTTCTAGGCATAAGTACCTGCTTCCTCTCTTTCCTCCAATCCATTGTCAAGCCTTGTGGGCCATGAGGCCACACCTCCATTGTGTACCCTGCTACAGTGCAGCCCACCTGCACAGAAGATAACTCTCTTTTCCTTACCCCAAACCAACAGCTTTCTCTTTAGGCTGCTGAGAGAAACTTATGCTTGGAATCATTAATTTTTCTTAAGGTGTGGGGCAAAGTTGTATGGACAAATATTACTGTAGATATCATCATGTATAGCTATTGCTTGATTAATAATTGATTCAACTGAGTTTTTAAGCAGACAGACAACCTAACCTCTTCCCCCGCCCATTGTGTGTGTTTTAACACATGCCTCAGTTGAAGGCTTTAGGAGGTAACACAGAGATCTCCAAAAAGAAGTAATTCTGCCTATGAAAGATAACAGAAATCTCTTGTTGGGTTTTTCAGCGTCTGAATCAAAAGCCACAGTGTCAGCCCCATGTTCTTCAGACTTGTAACTCCCTACAACTCCCTATAATTCCTTAAACATCAATCTTTTCTCTGGGTCTTTTTTGCTCTTTCTCTGTCTGTTCCTTTCTATTAGTTCTGTTTCTTTGAAGATCTTTGGCTACCCTAGTGGACAGACATGTAGAGTGAGTGTGACTGCGACCACCACACACAGGAAATTTGAATCCGCTTGGGGAACTATAGGTGTGCCAGTTACTACTCATATGTCATTTACAGGGGCTGCCAGCCAGTGGGGACAGGGCCTAGGTTCCAAATTTAGCTGTACCACAAGCTTGCGTAATGTCCCTTGCTTCCTTCTGTCCCATGTCTCAGTTGAACTGCCAGACCAAAGTGGCAGTGCTGCCTTACCAATGTGTCTTGCCGTATGGAATCTTGTCCTGTATGTTGATATGGCAAGCTGTACAGCTTCGTTAGGGTATAGGGAGCAGTGAAGATCTTGTTTTCTGAACCTGTCTGTCACCCCTGCCTTCTTCCTGAGGTTTGAGACCCCTCTTTGCTGTGACATCTGAACACTGCTCCCATGCCCACTCTCTAATGTTCTAGTTGGCTCCTAAGGCCTATTCCTGCTGCCTTCCCTTTGATAATAGTGGAAGAATGTAAGTTCCTTCCCTACTGCCATCTCAGTCCAGCAGATAAAGATTCCTTTCAGAGTTCATTTAGAACCCCAGTGTCTTGATATGTGATAAAGATATTTAGAGGCTCCAGAAAAGAGTAATCACACACAAGGCAAAAGCTGTAGTTGTCTTCAAGGAAACTGGCAGCTTGATCCCTCCTCTTTCTCATTCTGTTTGGTCCTGCTCTCCTCTGAGGGACTCAAAAAACGGGCTCTTGTGCTGGAAGTTCCAGTCGGAAGATGAGCCCAGTGGAACAAAGTAGCCTGGATTCCAAGCTTATTTTCCAACAAGCATTTTCTGCTATTCTGTCCATTTCTGTGGCAGTCTATTAATTAGGCTGCCCAGAACTAGCACACAGAGTCCTGAATATTCTGTAATCTGAAAGAAGCTTTTTTTTTTCTCCACAAGTTGCTTTTGGTCACAGTATTTTATCCCAGCAATAGAATCTCTAGCTAAAATACTGAGCTTCACTCTAGATGAAACTGGTCGACACTAAACACAGAACCTATGGCATACTGGCTTCACTATATATACTATTCTTCCATTTCCCCCCTTTCTCCACTAGCCCACTTAGCAGAGGATTTGAGGACAAATGTATCCACCTCCCTGGGCATTCACAGTCTTGGTCACTAAACTCTTCTGGAGATGTGGGATAGCTACACAATGGTTGCAATGCTTCTAAAGACTTTGGAATACAGCTTTTTTCTGAACCTCAAAGTCTTAAGTCTCTGAGAAGAGTTAGTGAGTACTCACTCTGAAGACCAAGGTTGCTGTTATAGTTTAATCTCTGACCACCTGGGCTATACTTTGTTGAGGGTTTCATTCTCAGTCACAGTGTGACCAGGGAGCTAGAGATCAGAGATGTCCTTTGCAGAACTAAGCTGATTCAAAAGCAGCTATAGATTTCTCTTTGCCAGGAACTGCTTGTGGGATGCTCCCTTGCTTAACATTCTCCACAAAGGGGGCACTTGAGCATCAGTGACCTAGAGAGGACACAGTGTCATAGTCTGATTCCACCTATAGGCTATCTTCTACCACAGAGTGAGCCCTGAGCAAAGGAGATAACAGCGGTCCAAGCCAGATATTTCATGATATTTCTCTTCTCCTACCACGCTTCACACAGGAAGTGTGGCACAGTAAATCATAAGTGTGGAGGAATGGGTGCAAAGAGACTGTGTGAACTTAACCCACTGCCAGCTATCACCAAAGTGTTGTCAACATGACATCTGTGTATCACTGGACCCATCATTGCCACCAGTAGAGTTCTGGGAGTTAAACTGGGATTAGAATTTTTGTACAGAGATCAACTGTTCCAGCATTGCTGGAGTGTCCACTCTCAGGAGAGAGTCAAATTGCTTGAAATGAAGGCCTAAGAAGGCATTTACTCTTCTGCTTTCCCGGCTTCAGCAACCTTCCCTTCCATCTGAGCACTACCCTGTGTAATGCATTCCGGTTCACAGTCTCACCATAGGCAAGCATAGTCCTACTGTGTTGTAAGGAAGGCCACTTGTTGGTTCCCAGCTGTTCAGCTCCAAAATAATCACATAGAAACCATATTACTTAAATCACTGCTTGACCCATTAGCCTTTTATTGACTACCTCTTACATCTTAATTGAACCCATCTCCATTAATCTGTGCATCACCACGAGGTCATGGCCTAGCAGTAAAATTTCAGCATGTCTGTCTCTGGTGGCAGCTCCATGGCTTTTCTCCTCCTTCTTTCTCCTAGCATTCCATTTAGTTTTCTCTACCTACCTCTATTCCCTATGCAGGCCCAAGATAGTTTCTTTATTAACTAGTGGTATTCACAGCATACAGAGGGGAATCCCACATTACCTCTGCTTTTCTGTTTAAATAAAAAGGAAGGTTTTTAACTTCAATGTAGTAAAATTACATAT
>JAQHUG010000281.1:275404-314405 GCA_028555095.1 Dicrostonyx torquatus | reverse complement strand
TGGTTATTTCGGGTGCAGCCAGCCGCTTGAGCGGGCCAGCGGCTGGGTGCTGGGAACTTACAACCCGCACACCGCTCCCCTATATACAACAGCTTCCTGTGTCTGGCTGGTCTCTGCCTTTCCTGTTCCCAGAATTCTCTTGTTCTGGTTGCCCCGCCTAAACTTCCTGCCTGGCTACTGGCCAATCAGCATTTTATTAAACCAGTACAACTGACAAACCTTTACAGGTTACAAGACCATTGTCCCACAGCATCAGCATCCCAGAAAGTTGTTAATATGTGAAGGAACAAGTACAAGCAGTAATTTCCATTTTGTTATTTTTCATGTATACTTATTATTTATGTTGATATTTTAATATAATTTCTTAGCTTAGAAATAATTGTTATTTCTCTATCTGTATGAAAACCTTCATCAAATCTTTTTCAGAGCATAGTAGTATTTTCATTTTTAAGTAGTGATTTTATCTCTCTAGAGTTGATCCTCTTGATATTTGTCACTTTTAGTATTTAGTTTTCCTCATGTGTTTTGGAATTTTGGATCATTATGTATAGTAACAAATATTCTTCTATTTTCTGTCCTACCCCTCCACCCCATGTAATATACTTTGTAACTCTTACTCCTAGTACTCTAGGACTCTCAGTCAATAATCTTGGAGGCTCAGAGCTCCCCTGCTTCTGTGATACTGAGTATATCATTACATTTATAGGTAATTTAAACTACATCTTTGAATGACAGATGTGTTTGCTTCATCCTATATCACTAGATGTGCAGTTCTACACACACTACAGCTCTGAAGAGGGAGTGATTGTAATATGTAGAAAGCATTCATGGATGGGCAAGTCCTATATTAGTACCTGAATGCAAACAGTGACCTTTGTCTGCTCATTACTACACAGGGGCAGAAGTGGTCATTTTCCTCTGTTTCTGGACCCAAAACTCAGCTAGCCTGTGAATCCATCCCTACTTAACAGATATTTTATGCTTCATATTTGCTCCACTGAGTGAATTACTTACTAATCAGCTTTGCTGGTATGTCTTTACATTTTCTATTTTATAATATATACTCACCATGTTTTTTAGGGAAAATCTCAAAATGCAATCTTAAATGCCTACTTCCAGTGGTGAAATTTTTGCTGAGAATTGGACAAGACTCTCAGTTCCAACCCTGGAACCTCAAGTAAAGTCACTTTAGCCAACAGTCCAGATTGGTTTAGCTTTCAGGAGTCTTTGGCAGGTGTTGTTTGGATTCTGAACTGATTCATGAAAGTGCAGATTATATCATTTCTCAGAGGCTGTCACAGAAACGTCTCATACTTTGGCAGGCTGAAAATAACAGAAATGTATTCTTAAGCTTCTGAAAGTAGGAGGTTCAAAACCAGGGTATGGATAGGGCCACAGTTTCTTTGAAGGTTCAGGGAAGGACCTTGTCACTTCTGAGTTTCTAATGGATGTCAGCATTTTTCATAGGGCCTCCTTGCATTTATGTCTATTTTCTCAGGGCATCATTCTCTGGATTAGAACCCACTCTTGAATCTAATATGACCTCATCTTAACTCCATTTTCAAAGATTATGTTTCCACATAATGCCACATCCATGGATTTATGGTAGTCATGACTTTCAGGAAGAAACCATTTATCTTAGCACATTAGCCTCTTATCTATTGACAAGCCAGGCTTCTGGTAGAAGAAATGAAATGCTTGACACCTTTTTCTATTCTCAGCTCTAGCCTTGGACATTTGGCTCTTCGAAATGCTATAATGAAAAACTGAACTGGATTATAGAACCTGAAACCATACCCAGTCTTGTGTCAGCCAAATCCTTGGAGTATATTATGCATCGCTAGCATAATATACTTATGCATGGAACTGAAAATAATTTCTGGCCTTTGTGCCCTGGTTAATGTTCCTGGGCTTTGGGCAAGTACTTAAGCTCAGAAGGACAAGCTCCATTCTTTCAAGAGGTAATTTGGGAATTTAAAATTGGCAAAGGAATTCTAAGAACACTTCATTATCTAGCTACATTGGAGTAGTTGGTACTATAATCAATGGCTCCCAGTGAGTGAAACTTTTGCATCTGAACCTGCTATGTCAGTATTGTTGCTTCCTCTTCCACTTTTAGTGACCAGTCCTGATGTCTGCCAGAAGCTCTGTACCTAACTTTGTAACTCATTTCTTCTGTGTGCTCCAGTTTGAGAGATCTGGCTACAGAGCATATGAGACATATGGGCCTGAGAACATCTACTAAAGGTAAGCCTAGTGAGATGCTGGTAAAGGAGGGTAGGGGTCTTAGGTGATGCCCACTTTGTATAGACCTTTCTGATTCTGTGAGGTGACCACGTAGGTGACCTGTTGTACTTTCTCTTGGAGAGCTACAGGATGCACAGACTTTACTTGGACTTGGCACCCATCCTTGCCACTGATGCCATGGAATGGTCAGAGTGATGAGACTGTGGCTCAGACTTTTCCTGCTGCTCCCACCAGCCATCTGCCAGGCTCACTCACTCAGTTGTTTTCCTTAAGATTCCCAGTCTGGGGCCTGGACTCCAGATACTGCACTCCAGATAGGATACCATAGGCTGTAGGGAATAGCAAAAAGAATAAGGGCCTTGGGGACATCCAGGGCAAAGTTCTAACTCCTAGTCTGTCCATAGAGCATGAGACTCTTAACCTCAGGGTTGTGGGTTCGAGCCCCACGTTTGGGTGCCAGGTGTGGATGTTTCAATTAATTATTGCCCAAGCCAGCTATCTTTAATATATACACTTTAATAGGAATAAGAAACACAAACAGATTTACCAGACCCTGGATCCGTGCTTCTCTGAAGATGCACACCAACCCACGATCCGCAGAGAGAGTGCTTCCCACGTGAACACACCCTTTTATACCTAATTGGGACCTGATGGTCCAACCCCGAATAATTAGCTAATGGATAATGAGGGGCGGAATAATTAGCTAATGACTAATGGAGGGGTGTGACTATTAGCCTGATAGGATAGAGCCATTCCCCATCATTTTAACTTAGAAGAAATGCTTTAACCTTTCTGGCCTTGGTTTAAATATTTATAAAATGAGGGCAATGGTATTACATACTATCACCTGCTGCACACTTTTCCGGAATACACCAAGTGAAACAAAGTGGCAGAAGCATCTTATGTGTTGTTATTATAGCCTGTCTTATGGGTATCTACTTGTTTGCTCAGTATCAGAAAGGTTTTCCTGCTTCGCTTTCCCTTATCTGACATAGTCACATCAGCAACAAACAAGACTTTTGTGTCTTATGACCAATTGGTAAAAGCACTGAGGTTCACCTTCCTGGGACATAGAATAAGCTAGCCACACAGATGGGCACTCCAGGACAGCAGGAATAGGAAGAGGGCCAGAAATTCCAAATTCCAACACCTCACAAGGAGGGAGCAGGAGTGGGCACAACTGTGTCCTCTCTACCTCCGAAGAGCTCCCTAACAACCTTGAAAGGAAGAGGGATTCCTATTCTCTTTCATTTCCTAGGCTTACTACATTTCAGCCAGGGATTGGGAAAATCAGACTTTCATTAAGACTCTGACATTGGACTAGGATTGCTATTTAGAATCTTAAGCCATTTATAAAGGCCTTTGATATGTTCAAAACACTTCCTGCATGATTGTTAAAACTCTTAACCCTATTTTAGAGATGCAGAAATCAAGACAGTGCTTGAGGTCAAGGTTTATTTATGTCTGACTGAGTTAACAGCCAAGTGGAGCTGTATCATGATTAATAAAAACCCAGAGACAGATATTGGTGTTCAACCCGGAGGTCAAAAAAGCAAAACAGCCAGCCACTGGCTCTACCTCAGTCTGAAGTGACGATCCTGCTTCCAGGAATCTCAGAATGAGACTGTGATGAGTGCTGTCTCTTTCTGTCTTACATTCCTCTCTATTGCTGAGGTTAAAGGCATGTCCCACTACTGCCTGGTTTCTACGGCAAACTAGTTTGGCGACTGGGAATAAAGGTGTGTCACCACTGCCTGGACTGTAAGCCTGACCAGAATGGCTGTTTTACTCTCTGATCTTCAGGCAAGCTTTATTTATTAAAATATGAATGAAATGCCACTATAGGAGCAAGAGCCTTATTTTCTTGCTTCTTTAAGCTCTGTGTATTTCATGTTGGTCCCATCACCTTGAAACCAAAGAACAGAAAGAAAGAATGCCCACTATCCCTTTGGTAGCCAGCCTGAGCCTACTGGGAGCCTAAGAACATGAAGTTTCATTTCAAGAAACAGACAAGTTGAGAGGATTGTGTTCAGTATCTATGTCCTTATTTGGGTTTTATTATTCAAGCTTTAGACTTCATGAGCTGCACTCTTTGGCTAGGTGAGAGAGGAGATTAGAAAGGAATTTAGGGGTCTGAGACAAAGCTGGAATAAAAGCCCTTCCTCTCTGGATCATGGACAGGTGTTTACACATATTATACCTCGTTGATGCTTACTTCATGACCTTTGTTTTCTGCACATAAAAGTTAGCCATGCAGTCCTTGAGAAGCTAATGCTGGCCTCAAAAGTCAACAAAACACTCATTCCTAGTCTATGGAGGCAAGTCTGTATCTGACTTTGCTAGATAATCCCATTCATGGGACATCCACTCAGGGTCAGGCACAGAGCTAAACATGGTGCATGAACCATGCCCAAGCAGGTCAGTGAGGGAACTGAGGTGAGAGCCTTTTCAGATCAGTCCCAGAGCCCTGACACTGAGATAGAAGTCATGTTGCTGTATACATAGGGTTGTTAGAGGTCTCCAAAAGACATAAAGGACCCAGGGTCATTCAATTAAATGATAGAGATTATTGTATATTTACATACTATATAATCTTTGGAAACATATGAAAATTATCCAGTTTAATATAAAATTCATCTTACTAGATACCTTGTATTTCATTCATATGTGAGCAAGGAATCAACATGGCAGGGGCAGTAGGTGGTTAGACAAGTTTTTGTTTGTTTATATTTTCATTTAGAAGCAAGAGAGTCAATATCCCAGGTGCCAAGAAAGAAATATGTTCCTACCAAGACAAGGTCATAACTTCTGGCCTTACCTTGATTCACAGGAAGAACCCCTATAAACTGGCAACTTTGTCCTGAAGAAAACTCTTCCGCTAGACTTCAATCTTTTCTTTCCTATCTGAATGTTCCCAGGACTCTGTTTTTCCACATTTGCTGAACACCTCTGGGGAATTTTTTAAAGTGATTTTTGCTTATTTAATTTTCAAATCTGTATAAAGATGAAACACGATCTCTAAAGATGCCCATAGTCTTCTGAGATGAAATAAAAATAAATTAATTTACCTTGCTGTCTGAAATAATCAATGAATAGTCAAAACCTAAGAAGCAATGTTTAACAAAATGACAGATATTAAGTAACAAACAATAATGATGCTAGGCGATGGGAAACAAGTGAGGTGATGGATACAGTGGCTCAATCTTATTGCCAGGAAGCTCATTCCAGACTGTGACTGCGGTGAAATGCTGAGGGCTAGGCAACTTTTTAAAGGGTGTTCTATAGGCTTAAGGTCAGATGTGATAAGTGACTTATAGAGGAGGTCATTAAAATGGAAGAAGTCATAAGGAGGAACCAATCCACCCTACCAAATCGGAAGCTAGAGGGAGGGGAGAGGATCTTTTCCAGCAATTTAACCTCGCAAGAATTAGGTCAATGCTCCAAAGGGGTTACCCTTTAACAGACAACGTTTCCAGTGATCAAAGAGTTCATACTCACCTCCATGTCTTGAAGATCCTGCTATTGCTCTACTGTATACAAGCTTCAACACATCTAACTTTGACAAACACATACTCAAATCATATCTAAACCAAAGTACAGCAGCAAATTCATTGCTTTACGCAAAACCAGTAAGAAAATCACTGAATGAAGCACATGTGTGTGTGCTCCTAGACCATACTATAGACAATTTACAAACACACATGCAAGAACTCACACATGCACACACACCCAGAGTCAACTTTCAGTCTATTTAACAGGAAAAGATCCTTGCCAGGTGCTTGCCTAACAGGATTAATATCTAGACTGTATAAAAACTCAAAAATTAAATAGATGGAAATATATTGATTTTTACATGGCAGTATCTTTACTTATCAGAGAAATATAAATGAAAACCACAATGAGATTCTGTATCACACAGTCATAATGGCTACCAGTGCCTGGTGAAAGAAGCCTTGGCTCTTAGTTGAGGAAAGGACTGGGAGAACAGAAATATATCTTTGTTTCAGCTGTACCTTCCATGTTTTTACTCTCTTTTCCCATTACTCAGTCAAGGCACCCAAGTCTTTTAGAAATCTTTTCCTGGCCACCCAGACCTGAAATAATCATACATAAACTATATTAATTACAACACTGCTTGGCCAGTGGCTCAATTGTATTTCTAGCTGGCTCTTATATCTTAAGTTATCCCATTTTTATTAATCTGTGTATCACCAAAATGTTGTGGCTTACTGGGTAAAGTTCTGGGTATCTGTCTGGCAGCTACATGGCTTTCCCTTGACTCCACCTACTCTCTCTCTCTCTATCTCTGTTCTGATTTCCTGCCTGGCTTTATTCTGCTAAGCCATTGGCTGAAACAACTTTTTAATTAACAATGGCACTAAAATATATTCATAGCATACAGAAGGGAATCCCACATTAAACTTGTTTGAAGGAAAGTGAGATTTGGATTGCTAGCATAGATGTTAACAGTGAAATGCACTCCATTTATTACAGTGGAACTGTGTTGTATATAATGGGGTCTCCTCACACATTCATTTACAACAGTTATGTATATCTTCCTCAGTGGATCTCATATAGATAGAAAAACTAAGAATCAAAAATCATAAACAGCTTAACTTGTCATACTTCAAGTAAGGGGGAATAGAAATTCTCAAGTATTTGTTTCAATAGGAGGAAGTTACAGTAGTAACTGAAGGCACAGCCTGTCTGAATGCCAGCCTCACCACCACTTGTAGTCTAGGCAATATTCTGTCCCTGTCAGATGGCTCACCTATAAAAGGTGATAATAGTAGTCATCATAGCAAGTTTATTTGGATGTAAAGGACCAATACATAGATGACACAGATAATATCTGCCATGTGTTGTACAAGGAGGCCACTCATTTATTCCTGGCTGCTCAGCCCCAAAATAACCACATAGACACTGTATTAATTAAATCACTGCTTGGCCCATTAACTCTAGCTTCTCATTGGATAACTCTTACATCTAAATTTAACCCATTTTTATTAATCTGTATATTGACATGTGACTGTGGCTTACCGGCAAAGTTCCAGCATGTCTATTCCCAGCAGTGGTTACATGGCTTCTCCTGACTCTGCCTTCTTTCTCCCAGCATTCAGTTTAGTTTTACCCGCCTACCTAAGTTCTGTGTTGCACAGGTCCAGGGCAGTTTCTTTATTAGCCAGTGGTATTTACAAAATACAGAGGAGAAACCCACATAGCTCCCCTTTTCTGTCTAAATAAAAAGAAAGGTTTTAACTTTAACATAGTAAAATTACATTTAATCAAAATTACATTTAGTCAAACAGGTATCAAGCAAGAGTTACAGTTACAATATTTATGTCTATAAATATATTTATATCTATATCTATATATATTTATATCAACTTGTTGTGCTGATTTCCATGGGAGGCCTGCCTGTTTGAGGAGGAGTGGATGGGGGTGTGTCGATGGGAGGTGGGAATAGGAAATGGGAAGAGAAGAGGGAGGGGAACTGTGGTCAATATGTAAAATAAATGAAAAAAAATCCTAAAAGGAAGATAATTTCATCATTACTGAACTATTAATCTGACCTAAAATATTAGCTTGGGTACTATTATTTGGATGTAGTTTTTTCCATCCAAATTCATATTGGAATTTGTGTCCAAATGTAATGCTATTGAAAAGTAGTAGTATCATTAAGAAGTGACTAGATTCATGCTTTCATCACAGGTCTATGCAAATCTCATAGGATTGTGTTAGTTATCATGAGACTGGATTCTTATAAAGCAAGGCTTGCTTCCCTCATGCTTGGTGTCTTTCCTATATACCTAGTTGCCATGAGTTGAAAGAGCATAATGAGGCCTTTGATGGCCTCCATGGTATAAGCCAAATTAAACCTCTTTCCTTTTGTATTATCCTGTCTCAAGTATTCTTCTATAGCAACAAGAAATGGACCGATAAAACTATAATTAGTGTAAACTACTTGTTGGTAGTCCTCTGAGTGATCATCACTTAATAGTTTGTCAATATTTGAATTCATTTCGGGTGTTGATATGTTTGTGAATACTTCACAAGCCATCAAAATATCATTCTCAGAGCATAGGTTATCAACTTAATCTAGGAAAGATCCTTTATGGGACAGAGAATACAAAGAATCTACAAAATATCCCACATAAAATTCATGTAAATGTTCAGATTGGCAAATGTGGCTCCAGAAACCTAAGCCCACTGGAAAGTCAGTGGCCAGGGTTAAGACAGAAGAATGTGAGGACAGCATTACATTCAGCAGCTTTTCCAAGGAGTGGCTCAAGGCCCTTAGATACCTTCCCAAGAGAAGTGAAAGATGTTTGCCTCAGTCCATTGGTCACCTGCCAACAGGAAATCCTCTCGTGGCACTTCTAAGAATGTTTTCACAGGATAGAGATACTAAATATCTAACTGATGGAGCACAGGGAAGGCCACAAATCCCTGTTGGCACATGTTCATTGATGTACTAAATGCTTTATAAATATTTCAATGGCACAGATGCAGGATAGTCTGCTAAGGGCTGAGTAATGTGAGCAGGATATTGCAGTGGCTGAGCAGAGAAAGGTCTTTGTTCATGATGTACTGGGGTGGCAGTCTATTTTGGGGGGCTATCACTGCCCCTTGTGTGGTCAGTGCCAGAGAGGTTGGTGACTCTGCTTCATTTCCCTCCCGGGAAGCTCTGTCTTAATACCCATGGTTTCTGCCAGTCTGTAGGCCTTTCCTCCTTTTCCTCTTCAGGCCCCAGCTTCCCTGCTTTGACCTGGGATTGGCCTGGAACTCTTCATAGTGCTAGATGGAGGCTGGAAGAAGATATTCTTGTTTGCTTTTTTTGTTGCTGTGATAAAACACACTCTGACCAAAACTAACTTAAGACAGCAAAGGATTTATTTCAGCTTACAGCCGGTCACAATCCATGGTTGAGGGAATTCAGGGCAGGAACTTGAAGCAGGAACCATGAAGAAATCCGATTGTTGGCTTGCTCAGTGATTCATGCTCAGCTAGCTTTCTTATAAATCACAAGTCCAACTTCCTAGGGATGGTGCTTCCCAGAGTGAGCTGGGCCCTCCTATATCAATCATCAATCTAAACAATATCTCACAAACCTGACCACAGGCCATTCTCATGCTGGAAGGTTTTCAACTGAGGTTCTCTCTTCACAGGTGACTCTGAGTTGTATCAAATTGATAATGAAATCTAAGTAGGACAAATGTTGACTATAAGATGTGCTAACCACTGTGATTTGGCTTCTTAGAGTTTGCTTCCTTTCTGGTTATGGTAGAAATCCAGCATTACCTTGGTATGCTGAGGACTGATTTGCTGAGGATCTTGATAAGCTGAGGATTTGGCAGAAAAGGGGCCACAAGTCATTGGCTGTGCAGTTTTATGAATTTCTCTCCTGTAGAGTGGGATCCATATTTTAGGATAAGTTCCATGCCAGCTAGGGGGAAGAGCCATGAAAAGAAAATGTCCTAGTCTTAGAGTCAGTGTACTTGGGTTCCAGCTCATATATCATTGACTCCTTGTGGATGGTGGGACTGAACCTATCATTCTCTGGAAAGACCAAGAACTCAGTGATCTGGGGTTATTAGAACAAGGAAAAGGAAGAGGTACTTTGGTTTCTGATTCAGACCTTCCCAGACTAGTCAGGAAGCATTGGGCACAATATCCCTCTATAAGAAGCTGTCTGACTAAAAACCAAAACCCTGGCTCTGCTGATGAGTGTATAGCTTGGATTTTTAATTTCAGGATGTTAATGATTTGCAAAACTGACCCTCAGTGTACCGTGGGAACTAAATGAAGGAGTAGGGAGGAGAAATGTGCCCTAGTTCAGGCACTATGTCAGTTTCTTCAGAGCTGCCATCCTAGTTCCAGACAGCAGGGTGGGCAAGTGCATGGGTAGCATGTCAGAGATTCTGAGGGGCTACTGGCTTGAAGCAGGACTTTAGAGAGGAGCAAATGCCCTTAACTGAAAACGTGGCCACATGAGGTCACAGACAACCCCGTTCTAGAAATGCCTTGCCAAACCCTAGAAGTTTCCTGTAGGATGGCAGACTGACGAATGGGTAAGCCTTTCCAGTTGGGATTTTTTCCTCCCTGGGTTTTTTGTCAGTCTAGATCCAGGAGAGTTGAGTGGAGAAGTGTCTGCTGACACTGTGCTGCCCGCTAGATTCTGGGCAGCACTCAGTGCCTGTTGAAGTACGAATCTTTTTTTCCTAGATTCTGTTGGTTTTTAAATCATTAAAGAGGAGTGAAGCTTTGATTTGAAATAAATAAAGTCCACATTTGAGAAGATGACTTATCAGCATAAAATGTTTAGCTGAACCTCCCAATAGTAATGAAAGCTTTTAGAAAGACTGTAAGTTAATTTTGCAGACTGTTCCCTAAAGTGAGCATGCAGCTATTCCCAAGGCCGGCCAGAACCTCTGCCTTTTCTTTGAGAATCTTAGATTGGATACACCCATATGCAATCTTTACTGAGGAAGGGGACAGGTGGCACCTGTAGACATTACTGACATTCAACCCACAGCCTCTTTCTGGTCAGGTTACAGGGACCTCTAGTTTGAACACACTCTTTTGGCCTAAAGCCAGCAGTAGTGAGAAGCCTCACCTCTAGCCCAGGCTCCTATTTTTCTCTCAGCTCCTCAGAAACATTGATTAGTGACTGGTTTTGCTGTCTATCTATTTTCTCCAAATAGAAACGTTTCCTCTTGGAGGGAAAGCTAGACTTAGGACGAAAATGAAATTTACAAGGATTAGAAAGCTCCCGAAATTTACAAGATTCATAAATCCCTTCCTTAAGGTTAAATAAGCAATAAGGGTTAAAAAAATACAGAAAAGACAGCCTCTAGCTTGCTGAGCTGTCTGTAAATTTTTTGAGGAACTCCAGGGCTGCAGTCTTCCTGGGTCATTATGCATGCTGCAGGAGGGCTTTGCTATGATGCCACTACTCTGGGATCACCCACATACCTGGAAGTAATCTCTCACTTATAATCCTTTTAACTAATCCCAATAAACTCATTCACTAAACTAGACTTAAGAGCAATCATTTCTTTGGTATGTTATCGATGCCTTATCTGGGGTAAATGGATGCTTGTCTATGTCTCCCCAGGAAAAGGACACTTGAGATTTGCATGTACTCTCATTTGGCGACTCCCTACAGAAGTTTAGATGACTAACACAGAAGCTCTAAGAACCACCTCTCAGATCAGTCTGGCAAGAGGTCATAGACATTGTGTATCCTTCTTCTTTGCTCTGTGACAGAGGAGAGTACATTTTGACAATAGTTGCTTTGTCTAGCATCACTCCCATGACATCAAGGAAAACTCCTCCTTGAGGACTGAGGAATGCTCTTATCCAAGTCAGTTTCTAATTTGTACTAAAACCCAATCACCAGAGAACTCTGAGCACAAACTGCATGCCTTCATCATCTCTGTCCTGGCAGTTCAATGCTCTTGGGCCCTACTTGCATATGGGGACACACATATAGAATTTTCAGCAGAATTCCTAGCCTTGTACAGTCATCTGGATCTTTCCAAAGCCGCACCCCATGCCCTGTGCTGTTTTGAGGCCCACAGGGCTTCTCTGTGACTTTTCAAAGAACTCTCTGTTGGCACAAATCTAGATTTCCCAGGCATTTGAGTGCAGAGTCCTCACTCTCCTTCTAAATTGGGGGAACTGGTCTCACATAATGTTAGATATATGGTTATGAAGGGAGCGGATACAAGGGAGAAGGCATAGAAAGGGACAAGGGGCCTGACTTCCTCACCAACAATGACTCGTATATTTGTGCTTCCAAGTTAAGTGGTTGGCAACTAAACAGCCAAAAGCGAGAGAGTCAAGGAGCCAAATCGATGCCATAACCAGGGACCAGGCCTCAGTTTCAGTTTACTGGAAGAAAGATAGTAAAATAAAAAGCAGTTCTTACAAAGACCACAACTCAGGGACAACCAATCAATAAGCACCCTGTAGCCTTATGCAAGCTCGAGATAGCTAAAGGTATCTTCTCCCATCCTCGTGCTAGGAAGTTCCTGACAACTAAGCCACCAAACAATCTTTTAGCAATCCATCAACTTCATGTTTAAACCCACCAATCAGCCCCCACACTAACCTCCCCTCTCTGGAATTCCCCTAATCTTGCTCAAAAGAGCCTGCGAGCTTCTCTTTGGGGTAGCCATTTTGCCTCTCCTGCAAGCAGGTGCTTTTGTTCTCAAATTAAATGCTCTTGTTGATTGTGTATGTGACTGGTGATCTTTTTGTGGAACTTCTTGAGGGCTCTAGCGAAAATATGCTCCCAGTCAGAATCATGCCTTCTGAAAATGTGATCTAATCGTGGAGCACTTAGCCATTAGAAGCCAGGAAATGTAACCCCTTCTACTTTCATTTTATAAGCAAGTCAGCTAAGTTCGAGAGATTCAGGTATGTCAGCACACATTTTCTGAGCATCTCCAGAGACTGACAGTGTCAGGTATGTGTTCTTTTTCCTATAGAAGCTTGAAGGCCAGCACCATACTGGTGCATACCTGGTTTTCTGATAAGTTAAGCAATGGCCTGACAAGAATCCTTCTCATCTCTGTAACTCCTTACCTGGGCATATAAATAGATAGATAGGACACAATCCAAGGTCAACAATTTCTGTTTGGCCATTTTTTTTTCCTGATAACTGAATGCACAAACCTTGGAAGAGTTACTTTGCTCTCAGAGATAATGTACTCACTTCAAACAGTGCTCTGTACCCTATTTAAACGTAGAAAAAAAGTACTTTGCAAAGTTAAGGTTAATATAGTGATATCCAAAGACCCCAGTTAGCATCAAGTGATTGGAAAGTCAGTCACATTGTACCTGGCAGCAATAGAAAACTCTAAGCAACTTTGCCTGCCTCCACTCTAAAGGCACCTTAATGATCTGCTTGCCTCCAAGTATTAGAGAAGATGGTTCTTGAGCTAGGGTTGGCAATTTCTTCTCTCTTAACTGTCAGTTCTACTGCAATTAGTGGGTTTTCATCATACATGCACACTTCATAAAGGAAAGAGACACGGCAGAGAGAGAATGTAACAGGAAGAAGCTCATCTTTCTACATGCCAACCTGTTGTGGCTTGGCTAAGAAAACTATCCAAACCTGCCTTCTGCCCACCTGCCCAGAACCAACAAAAGTTGCCTCTTATAACAGCAACAGCCTACTAGCTTGGGCCAGTGTTTGCCTCATTGTTTCAGTGCTGTCATTCAGAGAGGGCAGGAGGGAAGAAGGGAAAGAAGGAAGGAATGATAGAGAGAGGCAAGGGGGAGAAAGAGAGATAGAGAGAGAAAGAGGAGAGGGAGCAGTGGGACAGGTTGGTGGGAGGTATAGGCATACGCTTCAAATAACTAAAGGATTTTCACTTATAGAAAAGAGCAGTCGATTTCATCTTCACGATTCTATTGGTTCATTTCTAGCTAGAGAAAGCTGGACCTGGAGAGGTACATCACACGTCTTGTAAAGAAGATAATTTCTTATTGTGGAGAAAGTTCAAGGAAAGCCTGAGCTACCATCTGTTGTGGAATTCCTGCTAGAGGTTTAGGGGCAAAGTATTAGAGGACAGATCCATTCTAGAACCTGGAACTTCCCAGCTCCCTAAGTCTGAACCATTCCTGTGACTCACCGCTATACTTGGCTTTAGCCCTCAATGAGACTCCATTCCCATAGATCACTGAAAGCCATCTTGTCTCAGGGAAGGTCAGTGCTTTTCTCCATTGGCAGCTTGCATAGCACCTTCCAATACTATTAGAGTCAATCCAGGAACACAGATGGTAATTTCTTTCTCATAACTCCAAGGGAAGTGATGGGAGGCTACTTTAGGACATGAAACTGGTCTGGAAGTCTCCTCCCTGAGGACCTGCTCTCACAGTGTTGGAGGTGTTATGCAAATTGTCAATCAATACTCCTACCCAGCTGTAGTGCCAGTGAGCCACAGTGGCAAGGAGTACCGCTAGATATCTCCAATGCCACAAGAGCAGGACTTTTGATCTTGGGAGGTAACCAAGAGCTGCCTGATTTGACTTCAGGCCCATCCAATGGGAGGGAAATCACTCTGAGTACGGTAAACCTAGCCATCTAGTGCTGACTGAAATGCTCATAGACCCCAGAGAAGAACATACTACGGTCATTTTTCTAAACCAGTATAATTTCTAACTGTATTCTAAGTACTTAGAGCATATACTCACAGGTTTGGAAGCTGTGAGTTCATCGTACTTGTTCCCTCTGAGCTGCTTGTTAATCTTTCTGGGCAACCTAGTCAACTGAGGCTAAACTTTGGTCTCATGCCCCTTAGGGGTGTTCATTGTCAGAGTGGAAATCCACTTTACATCCAGCATTCCATTTTTTTTTCAGATAACCAATTTTGCCTTTAATAAATTCTTTGTAAAGAACTTATATATCAATCAGCAACATCAATTTCTCATTCTTCTCCTTTTGTCAACTTATACTGCCAAGGGTTTAAAACACCCTTGTGCCCATCCCGAATCAGGTATGAAAGTCTTGTCTCTCTGACATCTTCCTCCACCTCATCGGAAATCTTTGGTTTATGTTTGGCTCTGGCAGGCCAAATAATTGTCCGCCAAAGATAACCCTATTATAATGTTCCATACCTGTGATTATGTTATCTTACATGGCAAAGGCGAGTTTTCAGATATGATGAGGTTAAAGAACTTAAAATGGGGAGATGATCCCAGATTATGCAGTGACTTTAATGTACTCACAAGGAAAAAGGTAATACATTAGAGAAGCCAAAGTCAGGGTGGTAATTTATGAGTGGATTTGAGACTAGAGGAAGGTCACATACCATGAATGTAGTGGCTTCTAGAATCTAGGAAGAACAAGGATACAGATTCTTCTTGACAAACTTCAAATGGAATGCAGACCTGCTGAGTCATTTTGGATTTCTGATTCAGTTTCTATGGCTATAAAGGGGCAATGATAGAAGAATAATCCCAGAAGTCTTTAGCATAGAGAACAGTACAGCCTGAGTTTGGATCACTGTGGTATGCTTATGTGAAGTGATGCAGTATTAGAGGAGCTGGACAAAGGAGAACATGAACTCTACTAGTTTCACAATTTCTCTAATGTTTTGTCATGACTGATGGATGACATTATACTTGAGGGAATATTCTAGAGAAATCCCCCAAGGAATCACCTTCTCCGTGGAGAGTCTCACCCAAACCCTTGAACTAGCAGATCAGAAAGTAGTGGCTAAAGCACACCACGAGATTCTGGCAGATCATTGCAGAAAGATCATTCTGTCTGGGGAGAGAACTGATGCACCAGGTACTGGGTAAGGGAAGACAGTGGTGACCAGGCTCCCAGGCACAGGTCTCTCTCAGGCTGCATTTAGACAAAATAGGATCCTTTGGATTTCTTTGAAAATGTATAATCAGCAGATGATTCTTTGTCTTTCCTTCCTGAAGCTCCCAGGATCTCAAGAGAAATTTGATGTTTGACCAAAATTTTGTTGCTTTGCTAGCAACAAATCAATAGTAACAGCAACAACAACAAAACAATGTACATTAAACAAGTAACCGACTTTGTCAGTCTAGCCTTGAGCCTTCAAATATAAGAAGTCCTGGCTTTTGAAGGTAGTTAGCAGCCTTCCAGACAGTTGCAACTATTAGAGACCACGATGTCTTGCAATGCTCAGAAAGTAAGGTACAAGCCTTGGACAGTCCACAGACTTAGCATGCAGTGGCTACATTCTGAATGAAGGGGAAAGGCAGCTTCCACCTCTGTTTCACCTATAAGCCCAACCTCCACACAGGATACTGCTTCTCATAAAGCTCTTGTCCAAGAGAAGAAGCAGATGTGGAAATGTCCAGTATTTCCCCTAAGATAAAGTAAAGACAGCAAAGAGCACTAGGCAGATGTCTGGGGCCCTGCTCCTCAGTGAGGTCTACTGAAAGGCATTCCATGAGTTGACCCTGTCAAACCTAGTGTCCCCTCCAAGCCAGTGCTCCTGATGCACCTGCTTTGTTTCCTTCCTTCCTGGTCACATTCTGTTCCCAGAAACTTCCACTCACTGGCTCCTCACATGCTAAAACTCTAACTCCTCTTTCTAGGTGCCCACCATGTTACTTCCCATTGGTATAGTTGGTCACACTCCCTTCTAGTTCCACTAATACATCCCATCACCCAGCATGGCAGACCTAATAGTCTTATTTTAAAGGCTACCTCCCTGTACTTATTAGACCCCTCAAGAAGCAGGCCCAAATTTTGTTCTCTCAGATCCTGGCACAGATTCGTAAAACAGGACATGATGATTGAATAGGTAGAGGAGAAACTCAGCCAGGGCATATGGTATTAGTTCCTGACTACTGGAAGAGCCAATTTTTGCATTTATTTATTTATATTGTTTTTTATCGTGCTATACAATTTTCTCTGCTCCCCTCTTTTCCTCCCCTCTTCCCTTCTACCCACTTCCAATATACGTAGATCTTGTCTTTTTCTTCTTCCTATTTAGATGCATCTCTCTCTCTCTCTCTCTTAGGGTCCTCCATGTTAGGAGTTCTCTCCAAAGACACCTTTCACTTCTCACATTAATAACGTGAGATGAGATAGATTTGTGTGTATGGCCTGAACAACACAAGATTTTTTACAAAAGTAACTCAAAGTGTATGGAGACACCCTTCCATCCCCCAGGGACTGGCAACATACCAGGCTCTGTTGCTGTTTTCTGAGTGTGTGTCTGTGTGACTGTTATCAGTTGTTCAGATCATACAAAGGAAAGAGTACTAGGTGAAGGCAGCAATCACAGAGTACACACCTTTAGTTCCAGCACTCGGGAGGCAGAAGCAGGCAGAGTGAGCCTGGTCTAGAGTTTCAGAACAGCCAGAGTTATACAGAGAAACCCTGTCTTGGGAAGAGAGAGAGAAGAAAGAAAGAAAGGAAAAGAAAAGAAAGCAGCAGAGAGCTCACAGTGGGAGGGACTAGTTCTCGCTCTCTCAGCAGCCATCAGTTGCCTACAATTCTTTGTCCAGAGGTGTGGCCTCATGAGATTTCCTCCCTCCTGGCCATGTTAACATGACCATTTATACTGCCATTGTTCAGATCTTGTTTATGCAGCCATGTCTAGGAGAGTCTGTTTCACAGCAGACTTCCTGGTATTCTGGATCTTAGAATCTTTCTGCCCCCTCTTCTGTGATATTCCCTGAGCTTTAGATGCAGGAGCTGTGATGTAGGTGTATTCACTGGAGCCGGGCTCTCCATAGTCCATTGATCTCTGCATTGTGTCCAGTTGTGGTTTTCTGTGATCATCTCCACTTGCTGTAAAGAGAGGCCTCTTTGATCAAACCTGAAACCACATATATACAAATAATAATACCAGACTCAGCAGGTTGTTTTTATATATTTATGCATACATACATATAAATACATACATGAATATGTAAGTAATAACAATAATCAGGGAAGAAGAGAGTATAGAGTATAGGTGGCTAGAAGGAGTTGGAGACAGGAGTCTTGGGACAGGCTGGAGGGAGGAAGGGGAAACTAATATAATTATATTTTAATTAAAGTGTATAACATTTTCAAAAGACATACCTGGTTATTACAGATGACATGAAACTACTCTTTTTTCATCTCTCACCAAAGATCTTCAAATGCATATGCTTTGCCCCTTTTGCTAGGCCTAGCTGGGTTGAATGATTTTCCCAGATATATCTGTCCCAGAAACCATCTTTCAAACAAAAAGAAGGCACCAAACAATGTTCATGGAAAAGACAAGGGGTGAGTTTGCTGTGTGGAGGCTTCCAGGAGCGCATACACACAACACAGAAGCTTGTCTTAAGGTGACAAGCCCCAGTGAAGCCATCTTCTAGTGACAAAGGTACAACTCCAGTGCTGGATAATAGCACCTCATACCTTCCAAAATGACCTCCTTGTTTACTTCCTGTTCTAGGCTGCAGCCTGTGTCATCAAAGATGGAACAGGGAGAAAACTTCAGAACAATGGCCAGTAACAGACCCTCTCCCTGGCTGCATTCTGCAATTGCCACAGGCTAAATAGGACTCACAACACTCAATGCCTAGACAGATAATCCTCAGAGGCCTTACTGCTTCTCTCGGCCTCTTCTCTGTGTCAAGCAGATATACAGCTCTTGGCCAGATCGTCTCATGGGTGCCCCCAGAAAAACTTGTCCAAGGTCCTCCTAGGCACTCACTAATCAGCTATCTGGTATGACAAACCTAGAGAGACCCTTGAAGGTCATCTACTCTACTAGTACCATTGTACAAATGGGTATATAGAGGCCTATGGGGGGGGGAGGGATTGGCCTGTGGCATCTGACAAAAATCTATGTCTTTTCATTTGTAATTAAACCTTTTATTTGAAGACAATTGCAGATTCACATGCAATTGTGGGAAAGTACAAGGCAATGCTTTATCTTTTATACCTCATGGGACAGCTCACTTTTGTACATGATTCCATGATGGAGTTGGCAAGACTTTGTGTGCATTTATAAAGTACGGAGAAATAACAGGCATGTTTCATATGTTTATCCCCAGCTGAAACTGCTAAAAGAATCTCTCTTTGCCTTTTTGTTAAATTGAAGGCTTTGAGAAAGGGATCTGAATGACCCATTTGGCCCATTAATCCATTTGATTTTTCCCAGCCTTTCCCCCATGTTTACTCCACTCCCTGCCCTACACTCATTTCCTTTCTAAGAATGGAGTCTCTGTAAATAGAAGGTGCTAGAAGGCTTTGTATCTGCTGTGCATTGTCCCACATCAGAATGCCCTTAGCCGACTCTGACCAGGCAGTCATTGGCCTCCGGAGCAAGAGAGGTCCCTGTGACTAACATGTATGTGCTGTAAATCTCTGGACTTTCATAGAACCATTGCTTCTTTTCTGTACCTTCCCTTTCCCTTTAAGTCTCCAGACATGCTGGCAACTCCTTCTACCCAACATTTATCCAAAAGACCAGATTGCTATTGCCAGTCCTCTCTGGTCAAGTCTGATTTTCATTTCTTCTCAAGTTTTAAATACCACCAAGTGATTATAATTTCTGTTCACAGCAACATTTCAGAGACATTTTTCCTTACTTAAAAAATTTTTGTTTTCTGGTGATAGGACACCAGGGGAGTGGTTATATGGTCTTCCCAGTATGGGTAACATCTCACTGTGGTTTACAGTCATGGGCAATTTGCCGCATCCAACATGTGTATCAACACTATCTGAAGTAGACACCTACAAAAGACTCAGTAAATTCTTTTAGTAAAACTCTTTACTTCCCAGCTGCAGTAAAAATTGGAGAAAAACTCTAAAAGAAAACATGATGGGCAAGAAAACTGGAGCAGCGAAGGAGAGCAGGCATGGGCGGTGGTAGTGCTGTCACTACGCACAGCATTGGTGCCTGAGACAAAGGAAGTAACCTATGTGGGGTGTGGGAGGCCGCACAAAGATAGTTCTAGAAGTTCAGCCATATCCGCCTTTCTAACTTGAACAGTCTAGGACAGAGCCGTGCGCTGTGAGTTTCTTCAGTGATAAGGTTGTTCTAGGTCTGCTGGGCACAAATGTGTGGCTGTGTGATCCTTGAAACGTATACATTTCAAAATGTCTGTATGTCAAGCGTGGCGACTGTAGTCTAAAGGACTGAAGTCAAGTCGAAACTACTCTCGTGGAATACAGCTACCTGTGGCACTACCCCATGTCACTATGGCTCCTGCGCGGAGAATCTTTTGAGAATGTTGCTGTGTTAGTTTTTCAGCCAATGATTTAGTCAACCTTAAGCCTTGTCTTATTTTCACAGGCTGAAGGAAAAGCACAGCCTGGCCTGCTATGCACGTGAGGTTCCCTGTGACGATAGTGTACCTGTGACTGACAGTTGGGCTATAGCAAACACTTGAGACCCAACCCCAGGATCAGAAAATACAGGTTTCTTTCATAGTCAGTCTTTTCTGACCTTTAAGTATAAGCCGTGCATCTTTCCCTAATGTAGCTGGGGAAGTCTTATTATCTCAGAAGGAGAAGTGTACATGGAGTTGAGAGAAGAGAGAAGAAGGGGAGGCGTCTTTAAGTCCCATTCTAACCTAGCCCTATATCCTATAGACCAGGCTGAGAACTAAAATTCTCCTGCAAAGAGACGAATAGACATCTAAGACCACAAGATCGCAAGTCCTGTGAATCTTCGAAGTGCAGGCAGCTCCTGCAGGTAGTACTACGGAAGGCTTACCCAGTGCGAGTATGCAGCACAAGACAATGTGAAAAATGGCCACCCACAAGAGCCTGCCATCTGTATCTCAGATCCTAGGTACCAAACCATGCATCTCTGCTCATACTCTAGAGGTGAGATTGACTGACCAGGCCAAAGACTACCTGCTTTCAATCCTATGGCTTCAAACAGCTCAGGTCAATGAAGTAGATCCCTGGCTTCTAGCTAGCAAACTCTGTCTTAGATCATGCGAAGAATTGCACTTGGTGCTGGGAGAATGGGGATGAGAAAGAGGGCATAGCTGTTCTAGAGGGAAACTTCGAGGTGCGTTTTACAAGACAGAAGTGCAATAGAAAGAAATGAAGAGGGGACCCAGAGTCAGACGGATCTGAGTAGAGATTCAAACTATGTCATATGTTGACTGGAAGTATGCATGTAACATCTCCATGCCTCAAGCTCTTCACCTGTCATACCCAAGTAATACTATCATTCCTATGTTCTGGGGTTGACGCACAGACACTGTCTTGCCTAAATGAAAAGTTATTTTAAAATCACTTCATCCATACTTGGATATAGTGGACCATTCCCATAAAGTATAGCTTCTTCTACCTATAAAAAAAGAAGGCCATTGCAAGTCACTAACAGGCTGAGAGAGGAGCAAATTGGACTCTGGCATGACAAAGAGAAACAGAGACTATCACTAGGGAGTAGACAAGGGGGAGTAAAGTACACCCTGAGAGAGGAGCCTTGGCACAGAGGTTAAGCAGGAATCTCTTCAAAGGTCTTGGAATATTGCCTCTGACTTAGGACTGCAAAGTACAGGCCGTGGGGAGCCATACAATGATTTGAGCAATGGAGCAACTTGTCTCTGATGAGCAGGAGCGAAACAGGCAGGGCAAGATCCGGAGGAGCGGTGACTGGCTCATTCTGTCAGGCCGCTTGGAAAGAAGCCCTAGGAGTCCACGGCTCTGCAGAACTCCTAGGGAAGGGGAGCCAAGCAGAGTTTGCCTTTGTGGCAGCACGGTCAGTTCAGGAGGGTGATGGCACAGCTTAATGATGGTCAGTAGAGAAGAGGCACCAGCAAACTGCTTGCCAATCAGCTGTGCCTACCATGTACCAAGAGGAATTGCCCGAGTGTTGCTGCAGTGTTTCTCATTTGAGTCTCAGGCTCAAGCTAAGTCTTCGCAAGTATCCAATGCCAGAGAGTACCAGTAGTGCCTACCTTTTGTGCAGAAGTTGTGCTGCTCCCCCGGAACACGCGGGATGTGGCCTATAGAACTGTCCCAAAGGGCAAATATTCAGACAGTCCTTATTGGGAAGTGGAGAAGTATACATCCCCAAGTCTCAGTTGCCAAAGATAAGAAGAAACGGAGATGTGCAGTCCCAGTGACAGTAAAGGGAGCCAAGAACGAGTTTAAGAATCGGGCCTCTGTGAGGAGCCACACTCACTATTCGCCATTACAAAATGGCGCTGACATCCTGTGTTCCCAAGTGGTAAACAAGCTTGCTGCGCAGACGCGAAGGGATTTTCCATTCCTTGTGCTCTGCCTCTCCCGTGGCGTCATCTCGTGCGATGGGTAGCAGCCAATTAGGAGCCTACACGTCCTAGGCGGAGGATAGCCTCTATATAAGGGATGGCTTTCCCTGGTTTGGGGTCTCCGCTCTGGAAGCTTATGCTCTCCCTCTCAAGAAGCATTAAAGCTTACTGCAGAAGGATCCTTGTGTGCCTCGTTGTTCTTGCTGGCGAGACGGTCGCGCGGGACAGGCCTCCAGGCCCAGACCCTTCCTTTTTTCCTGGCCCAAATTCTACCTCCCACCTGGAGCTGCTATTGCTATTGCTATTTCTATTGCTATTGCTTAGCATCCAAACCTATAGCATTTTTGGTCCTGGTTCCTGCTGGCAGGCTTAGAGGCAGCATCTTGTAAGCAAGTGGATTAGTATGATTTGAATTCTTAGACAACTAAGGTTGGAGCTACCTTGAGGTGAGGCTGAAAAGGTCTTCACCATAGGTCTTCACTGAGCATGAACTTCAAGGCCCTGAACTTCATTCCCTTCTCTAAAAAGACCAACATTTTAGAAATGAGCACTCTTCCCAAGAAATCCTGATGGGATGCTAAAGAACCCTTCCAGGAAATTGTCTTCTGCTGCTCACTGCTGCCTGGGTGCAGGAACTTTGCAGGTCAGCATTAGCTTCCAGAGCAAGGCTGCAGGGATTGATATTCTCAGGAAGCTTGGCATGAGTGGTGAGATGGCACCAGTTCCTGGTTTTCAGTAGCAACACATGCTTCTATGGGCTGGAAGAGCCAAGACTTTAGATAGGTTGCTGGGGACTGGGCTTCACACACATCTAAAATGTTTTAATTGGTGCCAAGTTATTTTGTGATTTTTGTCTCATGATCAATTCATAAGCCAAAAGTATAAACAGCATGCCAGCTTCTAACATGACTACCACTTTACCCTAGTAACAAATATGGTCATTTAAAAAGTATGATAAATAACATGTTGTTATCTGATCATGTTCTATAAGGCATAAACAGAGGGCTTACTAAAATGAGAGAGAGAGAGAGAGAGAGAGAGAGAGAGAGAGAGAGAGAGAGAGAGAGAGAGAGAGAGAAAGAACATTGAGGTCAACATTTATACTTACAAGCTGTAGAAGATAAGCCCAAGAGTAAGTGGAGTGCAGGCAGGACCCTATGAATTTGCAAAAAACATTTCACCATGTGCTTGAAGATAAAGCATGGGTAGCGGGCAAGAGCAGGGGACCAGAAACCAAACCCCTTAGCTGGGATGAAAGCTAGGAAAACTCTTAATCTCTCTGGACCATACTTTCCTCTTGTGTAGAAAACAGGTTCTTCTGAGAGCTTAGTAAAAACAGTAAGTGCATGTTTAGAGCTGTGCCTAGCACATAACACGGTCTATGAATATGTTGGAGGTTTGAAAAAATAAAAGTCAACCAGGATTCAATAAGAGTCTCCTTAAATGGGCAGAATAATCATCAGCCCATTTGACAGACCAGAAAGCAGGCTGTAAGAGCTTTAATTTATATAGCTAGTCAGTGTGAGCATCTTTAGACTTCATCCCTGCAGCCCTTTCCAGGAGGCTAACCACATGAGAATGCATCCTGTTTAATTACTCTCTTCACAGCTATAAGGGTTAATACAGTTTTTTTCAGCCCAAAATGCGACAAGCAGGACACCATTATCATACATGCTTTTCTAAAGACTGAGTGGCTTATAAGAAATGCATCGATGAAAAGCACCAGCAAAACTAAAACTTAAGAGATCGAGGTCAGAAACATTCGGAGGAAAGAGATAGAACATTTCACTGGGACCTGAGGGTGAGATCATTGAGACCAAAATACACTTGGCTCTGAGATGCTTGGCAGGCAATACACAGGAACAATGCAGGCAGACTTCAACCAGCATTGCCAATAGGAACATTTCCAGATAGGGATGGAGGGATGGTGGGGGTGGGGTTGCAGAAGCAGAAGACAGGGGTTCCTATGTGTGTCCCCAGGCTCTGCTACAAAGATACCACAGTCTACATGGACAGGTTAAAGATTTCTGAGATGGTTGGATCACACAAGATACCCAGATTCAGACACTTGGAGAGGCAGGCATGTGATGGACCAGGTTCAGCAGGACTACAGAGGCCTCAGAGCTGGAGAATGCTCCTTTAGGAGATGGCTGGACTCTAGCAGCACAGAGAAGGAGCAGAACCTGAATCAATTTCTAAAATGCTGTGGGTGGGTCCCAAGTTTCATTTAGCTGTGTCAGGAATATGAAGTGGTGGGGGAGCGAGAGATTGTGACAGCTTAGAAAGCAGAAACTGTTTATCTTTAAAAAATACTGCTTCATCAACTCACACCCACATAGATCATTATGCATTGAATTTTATTGTCTCAAAATTTATATGTTGACTTTCTAATCCCTGATAACTCAAACTCTAACCTTATTTGGAACACGTATATTGCAGTCATAATTAGTTAAGATGATAATATACTGGACTGGAGTGACCAATTTTTTCAAACTTTCTTTTTATTTATTCTTAGTGTCTTTTACATCATTTCCCCACCCCTTTGTACCTGCCCTTTGCCCTTACAAAAAACCCCAAGTAAAATGTAAGGGGAATAAAAGGAAAAAAAGAAAATCTCATCACAGAAGCTGTAGTGTGAGACGGTGAGTTACACAGTAAACACTTTGGTTCACACATCTTTTCCTGCAAGTGTTCATTGCAAGGAGTCACTGGTCTGGTTTGAGGCCTCTGGTATCTGCTACACTATTATTCATGCTGGACCCTTACTGGGACTCCTCTTGGATGTGCCATTGTTGTCCTGTGCTTGGGAGATCCTGCAGCTTTAGAAATGCAGGACCAGCTCCTTCACATGCTCCTGCAAATCATAGATGAGGTAGATGCTGGGGTGGGCTAACTTATAATCCTGATTCTGGGTTTGGGTAATTGCAGGGTTTGTCAATCCACAAGCTCTCCCCCATTCTCACCATGGTGAACTCTCTAGCATTGCCCTGGCTAATTCACCCCTTGCAGCAATGAGCAAGGAGAGGGGCAGGACCAGCAGGATTAGCTCTGCTGTGCTGCCCAGATAAGGTGCAAGACCCACTTTCCTGAGTGTTGTGACTGGTACAGTCAAGGGTCACATTCCTTGACAGCTGGAGGAGGTAGGGGTGAGGGGAATGGCCTCTTTCTCCTGCTCCCATCTCCACACTGCAGATGAGGAAGGCAGTACCAGCTATGCCTCTCTCATGCCTTCAGTACTGACTCACCTATGCCCTGTCTACAGGGTCAACTTTACTGTGCTTCCCTGGTGAGGTGCGGGGCCTGTTCTCCTGAGTGCTGCAGCTGGCGAGGGGTTGGGTCAGGTCCTCCACCTGCTGCAGACAGCTAGGGGTGAGGGAAGGAGAACATCTTTTTCTCACCCATGCCACCACATGGGGATAGGAGAGGGGCTCAACCTGCCCTCACATCCTCAGGGCCAGTTCACCCATGTTCCTGCAAGCAGGGTCAGCTCTGTCCAGGTGAGCTGTAGTGCCTTTTCTCCTGAGTTCATCTGCTGGTGAAGGGCAGGACCAGTTTCCCCTAATATTACAGCCAATAAAGCGTGGGACCGACTCTTACAGCCCTATCATCTTGGCCTTTGGTGGTATCTGGAGCCATAGATATCAGCAGAGACCATGGTTGTATCAGAGCCATGAACCCAGACATGGGCCCCTGAAGCATCCCAGGCCCAGACATCATCATGGCCCTGGGTGGCAATTAAGCCTCCCACCTTATCCCACTCTTCAGCTCCTCCACCCTGGTTGGGACAGAGGTATTTCTGGAGTCCTCTCTTGGGCTGGGGCTAGAAGTGACCAATGTTTCTATAAGTAGGAGAAGTACTGCAGGGAGAGAATGCCATGCCAATATGAAAGCAGCAAAGAGATGCTGCTGCAAGACAGGGAATGGCAGAGAGTGCCAGTCTTGCCAACCAGAGAAGATGACAAAGAATTATGGGACAACTTCTCCCTCAGAACACTAGGAAGAAGCCAGCTCTATTGACAGCGTGGACTTCCAGTCTCCAAGACTCTTACCCTGATCATAGCATTTTGTTCCAGTAGCAGTCCCACAGACTGCTCCACCCTCCACACTTCCTAGAGGTAGAAGTTGCTTTTCGTGGCTGTAATACAGAAGAGATATATTCCCGAGGACAGATTGCACATCATGGGTTGTATATATGTCTGAAACATTGACTGGATTTAAATCAACTTCTCTGTATTTCACACTGATATAGAGGTATAGAATAGGGATGACTTGCTTCCTGTTTATTGTATTCTGCTGACGCTTTCAACACTCACAATATTGCTTAACTCTCCATCAACACACAGTTGTTGAGAGTGGTTGATCACACTCTCTAGAGCTCACAGATGAAGAAACCATAATGCTATAAGTGGGATGTTTTGCAATGAGGTGGGATGTTTTGATCAATGCTGTATGACTAGGAAGTAAAAGCAGGATACAGTCTCCACTGTGCTAGGATATTATGTGACTAAGCCCATGCCTACATGTGTTGCAGAGGCAAAAAGCACTTGGTAGAAGAACACAGGGCTAGATATTGAAGCAAAGTCTTTCTTACTTCCCAGCTCTTCCTCCATGTCCTCCCATCCTGTGTGATGACATTCTGCCATTCATGACCATTTTTCCTACTTTGCCTCATTGTGATTATATCTTTCCACAGACTGCAATCATCTTTCTACCTTAATCCTGGAACAATCCTCTCTCCCTCTGGAGTAGCCCACGGTAGGTATTAAAGCTCCTTCATGTTTGTCTTATTCCATTTGCAACTTGATGAGATCTAAGAAGAGAGGTAGAATACAGAAGTCTCTGCTGTTTTGTTTTGTCTACTTCATCATCACTGGTATAGTTGGGGTTTAGATTGAGACTCAAATTTCAGACTCCAAGTTTAAGGTTATTTTTTATAGAAATGGATCCTGACTATTGTGCATTTACCATCAGCCAGATACCATCTTAGGTGCTTAAAGTCTCATTGAACCCTTCTACTTTACAAATGCAGAGGCAGAAACTGAGCTACAGAAGGCAACCTGCCTCAAGTGAGAAGGCACAGAAGCAGTGAGGCTGGGAAGTAATTGTAGATCCAGTCAACTCTGCAACTCCACCTGGTGTCAAGCAATGCACCCAGAGCTGCTTCTTCTGTATCTCTTCCAGTGATGAAGACTTCAACAAGTGGCCAGCATGAAATTGTGGTTCCCAGTTCCCACTGGATGTTTCTAATTCATGACCTCAGTCTATCAAGCAACTAGTAGATCAGTAAAACATCCAAGAAATCCCTTGGCTCAGGGTCAAGACCCTGATACATACTTACAGATCATCTCATTCCTTCTTCTTAGTTCCTGAAATCTGAGGGCCATGACTCTTGGATCCTGGCAAAGAGCAAGCACGTAGGAATCCTTCAGTGGCAGCCTCGTTGTCATCTTAACTGGTCTGGAACCCAGCTCTCAACAACATCCTGTTGCCCTATGTCAGTGATAGGAACCTTTGAAAGCAAATCATTCCAGGAAGCTTTCTGGATTTAATGTAAGAGTCCATGAAAGCTGCAGTCATCACTGGGACACACATTCCCTTCTGCTCATGATGGAGTCCTTGGATGGGGCCTAGGCAGTGTTCTGCCTGCTGGAGTTGACAGTGCAGTTCACCTTCTTTTTTTTTTATTTTTCGAGACAGGGTTTCTCTGTGGCTTTGGAGCCTGTGCTGGAACTAGCTCTTGTAGACCAGGCTGGTCTCGAACTCACAAAGATCCACCTGCCTCTGCCTCCCGAGTGCTGGGATTAAAGGCGTCATGCGCCACCACCGCCCGGCTAGTTCACCTTCTTGCAGCACAAATGCTTAGCCCCTAAAGCTAGTTCAAGAGAAGGAGAAAAATCTTCCTAGAGAGAAATAAATTATTTCCTCTAAGAATTCTAAGCTCTAGAGATTTGCAAGGGAAAAGCACAGATGCTAAACTAACATGCTGGGGAAGAAGGCAGGTGCCAGGCTAAATAAAGAAATGTGAGCACATACACAGAGAACACGCTCCTTTATTTCCACAGAGAGGCACAAATGTATATTAATGAGGATTTTGAATGCCAAGAAATCAAATAATGACATAAACATAACATTCAACCCTAAAGCACCAGAATTGGCTACAATCCTGCGCTTTGGAAAGGGTAGAGGATGACCTGGGGACATGACTTTGAAGCTTCTGAAGCTTCACAGAAGGAACTGCTCTATTTGGAGGACTACAACTTGATATGGGATGGAGCAGAACCACTCCTGGGCTTAGCCATTGATGTAAGAGTGAAACTCTGGTAAGCCATTGCAGATTTCAAAGGCAGAAGAGCAAAAATGGACTAGGCCTCATGTTCCAGACTGAGAGCTCTGAAAGAAGTTTGAGACAAATGTCTTTTCTCTTTCTAAGAAGCATACAAGCCTTCAGATGCAAAGAGGACCGAGATAGAGACAATGGCAGCCTATTCTCACAATCCTTGTACCACCAGGAAGGGATACTTTGTGTACGAGAGCGCTTGGGTTTGTCTGCTTCCTTCTAGGCCAATGCTCAGTTCCTGTCTGCTGACCAGACATCTGAGACAGCTATAGCAATGCCATATAGACTTACTATATTAGTCAGCCATCTCTAGAATCACAGAACTTATGGAATGAATCTCTCTCTGTATATCTATCTATAGATATAGAGAGATAGATAGATGATAGATAGATAGATAGATAGATAGATAGATAGATAGATAGATAGATAGATAGATAGAAATATGGAAGGATGGATAAACAGGTATACTTATATACAGAGGGAATTTATTGGAATGACTTACAGGCTTCAGTACAACAATGGCTAACTGTGAATGGAAAGTCCAAGAATATAGTAGTTGCTCAGTCCCAGCAGGCTGGTGTCTCAGCTGGTCTTCTGTATAGGCTGCAATCCTAAAAAAAAGTAGGCTTCAATGCCAGTGAAGGAATGGGTATGCCGACAGGGCGAGGGCAAGTATGCAAAGCCTTATATAGGCTTCCAGCAGAAGATGTGGCCCAGGTTAAAGGTTGTGTCATACCATGATGTGGAACAATTCTATATTCCATCAATTTATGTTTTAAATAAATGCTGATTGGCCAGTAGCCAGACAGGAAGTAGAGGAAGGCAATGAGAACAGGAGTATTCTGGGAAAAAAAAAGACTCTCTCTCCCAAGTCTTGCCCAGATCATGGAAGAAGCAAGATGTGACCTGCCCTGCTGAAAAAGGTATCGAGCCACGTGATTAATGTAGATAAGAATAATGGGTTAATATACATTACAAGAGTTAATAAGAAGCCTGAGCTAATGGGCCAATCAGTTTATAATCCAATGTAGACTCTCTGTGTGATTTTCTCTGGGACTAAACGGCTGGGGGACTGGGTGGGACAGAAACCCCAACAAGCAGGCCCTCATGTTACAATACCAGTTTAAGATCTGGACCAATTAGCTTAGGTAGACTGTTTCAGTGAGTTAACCCCTTATTATCTTGACCTCTTTGCTCATATTCTCATCCTCCCACTCTTCAACTGGACCTTGGCAGGTTATCCCAGTGCTCCGATGTGGGTCTCTGCTTCTGTTACTATCAGTTGCTGAGTGAAGGTTCTATGGTGATATTTAAGATATTCATCAGTCTGACTACAAGGAAAAGCCTATTTGAGCCTCCTCTCCTCTATTGCTTAGGGTCTTAGCTGGGGTCATCCTTGTGGGTTCTTGACCATTTTTCTAGAGCCAGGATTCTTGCTAATTCTGTAATGGCTTCCTCAATCAAGATATCTCTTTCCTTGCTCTCATCTCTGTCCTTCCTCCATCTCTACTATTCTGTTCCCTCAAGTTCTCCTTGCCCCTCCCCTTCTCCCCTCCTCTTACCCTTCTACCCTCCCTTCTCCCTCTATACCCATGCTCCCAATTTTGTCATACAATCTTGTCTTTTTCAACTTTCCAGGTGGATTTATTTATGTTTTAGGGTTCACCATATTACTTAGCTTCTCTAAGATCATGCACTATAGGCTCGATATAATGGGAGCTCACCAACGCCAGCTGTACTGGGAAGGAATAAGCAAAGGACCAAGCTAGTCCCTCTGAATGTGGTTGACAGTTGCATGGCTGGGGCAGACTGAGGGGCCCCTGGCAGCGGCATCAGGATTCATTCCTACTGCTTGTACTGGCTTTTTGGGAATCTATTTTCTTTGGATGGATGCCATGCTCAGCCTAGATATAGCAAGTTGGGCCCTTGGACATTCCCCAAAGCAATGTGCCTTACCCTCTTTGAGGGGTGGATGTGGGTGGGATGGGAGGGTTATGTGGAGGGAATGAGAGGAGAGGAGAGAGTGGGAACATGGATTGGTATGTAAAAAACGATTGTTTTCTAAAAAAAAAATCTGGATCAAAAGCCTGTGTCTTCTTGTCTCACATTTATTAATCTCCCTATTTTGTCTTTGAACCTAAGGTACTGTTTTCTACAGCTCAAACTCAGGCATTTAGTTTTTGGATCAGTGTCAATGATAGCTAGCAGAAAACATATCACATTATCCCATTTTCTGGAACCATTATTCCAGTGGGGTCAGGGGCCATAAATAGTGGTATTAGTGGACAAGCTAGAGAGTCTGCTGTTTAGTGGTGTGACAAAGATGCTACAACAAAAATTCTAAATCAGAGTGGCATGGTGCTGGCGCATGCCTTTAATCCCAAGCACTCGGGAGGCAGAGGCAGGTAGATGTCTCTGAGTTCCAGGCCAGCCTGATCTATAGAGAGAGTCCCAGGACAGCCAAGGATACACATAGAAACACTGTCTCAAAGACAAAAGAGTTTTAAGTCATGATTTTGTTTGTGAATCAAGACATATGACCATTGACCCTGATTCTTATAGTGCTATCCCTAATCTATTCCATTATCCTTCCTATATCCATTTCCTGCTTAAATTTCCCGGGGCTAACTTCTCTTGGCTATAACCAAGAATCCCAAACAAGCCATGAATAGATGCTAAAATCCTAGAATATATTTTTCTGTTTTCCCCACTGTTCTGTCATTTTGAAGCCCAATACAAATCTCTCATTTTCTAAAAAATACAGCCTAAGTATTCCATTTATTCACACAATATTCTTGAGTGTTATGAGTCAGACACTTTGATAACTACTAAGGATGTGAAAACAAATTGCCCTCTGTTCACTTTGCAAAACAATTCTTGTTATTGTAATTAAATGATTAATAAACAGGGCAGATGATAAGGATCAATCCCTGGTTATGCCTGAGCAATGATGGGGACATAAGAGATGTAAAGTTAAGACTACTGACATTGATAATAGAAGACCAGTCATCTCATCAAAAGATATTCTACTGGATGCATTAAAAATCACTTTTGGAAGGTATCAGAGATTTGTAAGAATAATAGTTATTATTGTGGCAAGATATTGGAAATGTGAATATCATATCTGGAGACTCTTCTGTGAAGACATAGAAAGTAGAAAATATAATTGTGCAGAAATTTGATAAAAATAAAATAATGAACTAAACAAGATGGGTATAATGACAGAAAACACACCGCAGAAGAAAGAATTAATTTACTGGGAAATAACTCAGGGTAAAAGAGTCAGTCTGTGCACAGGGACCCAAATGTAGAAAACACTAAAAGGAGTGTAAGAGACATAGAGGACAGAATAGATAACCACGAGTAAGTGGCATCTGAGGAATGCTGAGAGAAGCGTAGAGGACAACTGAAGAGTTAACACACTGATTCTGAACTAATATGGTAGGGAAGAAGACACTTCTTCGGCCACATCCGCCAGGCTTCAGGGTTTTCAAACAGAGAAGGTGTCAAAACACAGATTAAAGAGACTTATACACCTCAACAAGGGTGAATTAGAGAGGACTGCATTGAAACATATCACAGTAAAACTGCTGTAATAAAAATAATTAGAAAATACCAAAATAAGGTAAATTCAATTATATACTATTTTGTATTTTGAAGTGTCACAATAATGGCAGAAATATTTAGAATTAAGAATGAAAATGTGGAGAAATTTGTACTTCAGAAACAACTGAATAACAAGTATCCCAATAACTATCCTGCAGCAAAAAAAAATCTATAAATCTATACAATTACTTCCAGGTGCTAGAAATTAGACGCTTCACTTGAGGAAACACATATGTTGCTACAATGTCTGATAGCAACAAGCTCCAGAACTGCTTCCATTATCTTCACGGGGAAAAGATGTCTCCAGTGTTGTGAACCGAACTGAAACCAAGCATAACATGACAGTCCCACTGAGGAGAGGAGCATAAATGAGAAGCCAGGAAATGTAAAATGATCATCGTCTGTGACATCAGATCATAATCAGGGAAGGGTCACAGGTGGACAGAGGCACCAAAATATGCCAGGACCACTAAAACAGGCTACCACAAACTGGATGGCTTCAGCAACAAAAATATATTCTCTCAAAATTCTGGAGGCCAGAAGCCCAAGATGAAGACGTTAGCAGAACTGTCTCCTTCTGAGAACTGGGACAAGAGATGTTTTTCCCTCACCTTGTCTTCATTCTTTTGAAATGCAGACACGGCCTTCCCTTGATGTACATCTTTCTGTACAAAATTCTCCTTCCTATAAGGACTCCAATCATTTTGTATTAGAGACCACACTAATGGCCTCACTTTAATTTGCTTACTTTGTAAAGACTCTGTTTCCAAATAGGAAAATACTCAGAAGTACTGGAGGTTGTGAATTCAGTATACAAAATTCGAGAATACAGTTCAAAATACAAGTACTAGTGTAGAATCTTCTGAAAGACTATGAGTGAATCTCAGCTATAAATATGTCAAGATAATGTTTGTGAAGTTAAATATACAATAAAATATTCAAAATGCAAGGTACATTGAATTTTGACATGAATCAATTAACTCAGTGTTAATATAGTCCAGATACTGATTTGAAGCAGCAAAAAGAAGCTATGAAGAAATATTCTACAAACAAATCCAAATATGTCATTGATGAGAGGGCAGATAGGGAATCTAAGCAGGGAAGTGAAAAAACATCCAAGAGAACCAAATGATACTCTAGAATTGAAGAGGACAATAGCTGAAATTATTAATAATTATTCAAATTAATTATGAATAATTATTAAAATTATTAATAATTCACTGGATGGGTTTAATACGAGTTTTTAAAGGACTGAAGATTGACTTAGTAGCTTTAAAGACACTAGTATAATTTATCCAATATTCAATTATATGCTGAGAAAGAAGATGAAGCAGAAACAGTGGCCAAACACTTTCTAAGTTTGATTAAAAACTTTGACTTATATAACTAAGGGTCTCAGTGAACTTCAAGTAGAAAAAAATTACCTAATCACACCATAGTAATTTCATAAAAATCAAAATAAAAGAATATCTCTAAAAAAGTCAGAAGAAAATTATAGAACATACTCAGAAATAATGATACAAATAATGGCTGACCACTCATCAGAACGAATGCAAGCAAGTAGGCCTTGGAATAAGATTTTTAACGTACTGTCAAAACAAACGATCTAACAAAATACCCTGCAAACCCAAGGCTGACATAAATGTAGTATCAGATAAGGAACTGCTGAGAGAATTCATAGCCGGGAGGTCCACAGCAAGGAAAGGAAAAGAGCAGTCCGTGGAAACTCAGAACTAGAGGAAGAGAATTAAATATTGTAACTGGTAAGGGACTGGGTCATCATGAAAGACCTTTCCTTATTCTCATGATTGATTTAAAATAAAATTGACTGACTCAAAGTAATGGAACTTTTAAAGTAGGATTCGTAAAATGAAGGAGTAAGGATTTGGCAAGATATAGCAAAAAGCACACAGTATGACTGGTAGATGAAATTATACTTTTTGAAAATACTACACTCAGTATTCAAGTGAGAGGTGTTATGCAGAAAGTGAGAACTGGGAAGTGTAAGAAAATGCAAAATGTTGTATGGCAGGGTGGAACACTGGTAATTTAAAATGCACATTGTTAGCACTGAAAGGATTAAAATAATAAGCTGTAGCACAGAAATGGAATAATTAAATATTAACCATGAGAAACAGATAAAGAATAATCAAGAAAACAGATAACGAGCAATAAAATCTGATATAAGCTCTGGCTCTGCTACTTACTTGTCAGGTACCTTTTGTCATATTATGAAAACTTCTTATGATTTCATTTCTTCAACTGTAACATGGTAATAATACCAATATAATTCACCCTTTATAAATCTAAAAAAAAGTAAATGGAAAGTTACTATTAAGACAATGCATTAAGCAAATAGAATAAAACATTTTTGATTAAAAACTAGAATTGGGGGCTTGAGAGATAATTTAGTGCTTAAGAGCACTGGCTGCTCTTTCAGAGGACCCTAGTTCAATTCCCAACACCATGAGTTAGCACACATGTGAAACACAAATATAAATGCAGACAAATCACTCAAGCATATACATAAAAAATTAATTAAAAATTGAAATTGGCTTGGGATGTTGCTCAGTAGTAGAGTCCTTACCAAGCATCTGAAAGTCTTTTGCAACTGATACTTAGCACCACAAAATATAGACCTTGTCATGGAAGGTAAAAAGGAAAATTTAATAATATGATATCTAAATATATAACTTAAATATATCCACACAGGTTTAATTTTTCAAAAATGACAAAGTATCACACAAAGAGTATTTATAAGAAACCTGACATCTATCTTTATCTAGGCAATATACTTTAATAGAAAAAGTATGATAGAGAATTAACAGGAATATATTATAAGGATAAAATAATTACTCTATCAGGAATATACATTTTTATATATAGATGTGCATAAGTATAGGTTTTTAGAATTCATGAAGTAATAAAAAATGAGAGGCATAAAACAAAGACAAATCTGCAGTCATTACTGGGAATTTCAAGCCCCTCCTTTTTTCTTAGTAACTAATAGAGGAAAATGAGTAAAGATGTTTAGGTTATAATAACATCATTAAGTACTATAACTTAATTACTTCTCTTAAAATACAACAATTTCCAAACCAGATACAATCTGATACTCAAACTAGAAGTAAGTGTCCTAAAAGAAACAAATTGTATCCTTCATAGCTTGTATCATTCATAAAAGGTACTTGTATCCTTTGTAAACATACATGAAAAAATCTTTTATGATAAATGAACCAAGTAAATTTATTACTATGTAAATAGGTTAATATATTATGATCATTAGATATTTCCAGTAATGCTAGGTTAGTTTAACATTTAAAAAAACAGTGTGATTCAAATTTGTGAATTGTTGATAAAGTAGTGCTTAAGGAGAAAATTAGACAAAAGAAAGATCCCAGGTCAATAATCTAAGCTTCTATGTTAAAACATAGAAAACAGCAAATTGTTACTAAATGAAGATTTATCACAGTTACAATCTGCCTCGCATTATTAATAGAAAAACACACACATGTGCACACATACACACAGACTCAGAGAGTTACATAATAGTCCCACAGAGTTAATAGACTTTTGAGAAAGTTGCAAAGCAACTCAATAGAGAATGACGAATGTTCTCAGTCAATGATGTTGAAGCAACTGAATGTCCATATACATCAAATAAAAACTAAAATTTCTCCATCCATCTCTCAAATGTCATAATACATTATGTGAAAAAGTTTATGGTTATAACATAATGATATATAATCTCCTAAAGTAAAGAGAAAATATTGATAGCCTATAGTTACACAAGAGTTTTTAGACATGACATCAGAAACAAGATGGCAAAAGATGGTAGATAGTGACTTCAGCTTCATAAAATATATGGCTCCACGGTTATGTTATGATCATTTGCTGCTTTTCCAAAGAATCCAGGTTCAATTCCCAACACTCTCATAATGGCTTACAACCATCTGTATCTCCAGCTATAAGGGATTTAAACCCTCTTCTGCCCTCTGTGGGTATAACACAGGCATGTGGTACACAGACATAAATAAATGTAGGCAAAATAATACTCATAAAATATGAAAATTTTGCTTTCCAAAAACTACTAAAATAATCAAATAGAAGCTATTGATTAGAAGACAATATTTGCAACTCATAGAGATAAAAAGAGACCTGTAGCTAGACTACAGGAAAGTCCTCACATTATTGAAAAAAATTGAAAACTGAATATTTCTGATTATTATAAAGTCATTGTGTACTTTTAAGAAATAACACAGAGGGATGGAGTGACCCATTTCTCATTTTCTCACTATAATATCTCGACCAGGATATTAGCATTGATCCAGTCCAAATGCAGAACATATCTATCACCACAGAGATACTTCATGCCTATGCCTTTTAGCAGCACATCTGCTTCCTTCCTCCCAGATCCTATATCCCTAACACTAATGTCCGTCAATCTAGTTTGCATTTATCAAAGTTTTCCAAGTCAATAAGAAATTCACTTTATATTTTTGCATTTAGTTTCACTGTTTGAGAATTCATTCAGGTTGTTGTATGCGTTGATAGTTTTCCTTTAATTAGCAAGGAGTATTTCATGCATGTTGATTTATTGTGGTTTAACTGCTTACCTGTGGAAGAGCATCTAAACCATTTCCTCTTTGAGTTTATTATAAATGAGGCCACTACACATTTCTAGAATTTGAGTGACTATGTTATGGTTGCATGGTCATTGTATACAGTTTCTTAAGGAACTTCCAGTGTCTTCTCTAGACTATCTATAAGCTTTTATGTTCCCAGTAACATCATGTTAGAACTGGTGTTGTCAATTTATTTTATTAATTTAAACTATTTGTAGGAATATTTCCTTGTGGTTTTAATTTTGTCTGATCTAATGGCTAATGATATTGAAAATCTGCTTTAATCCATATGTCTATGAGTGTATCTTTTTATGTACTTTTTACATTATATATACATGATTTCAAATACAATTTCTTGCTAGGGTTTACCAGTTTGAATGAAGCATGGGCACTCCTAACATCCTCTGTTTATAATGTAATTTTCCAAGTATATTTAGACCCACATCAGTCCGCATTATACTTGTTTCATCTACCAAGCAGAATTTAGTGGAACTTGAGAAATAGGTACCTTGTTGCTGGCTGGAAGTGCTGCCAGTTTTTCTTCCCACTAATATTGGAGTAAACAGAATGATTGCTTAAAGTTTTCTGTCTTGCTAAGCTACCACCTTCAATGAACTGCTCTGTACTGACTTTGGATATAGTTACCAATATATTATAAATCTACACTTGTGCGAAAAATACACAGAATGAAATAAAGGTGTCAATTGACAAAATTATTTGAAAAGAAGAGCAAAGTTCCAGGATTTAATTGACTGACTTAAAAACTCATTGTAAAGACTGAATTTGGTATGGGCAATATTGGTATACAGATAAACAAGTGTTCTAGAAGAATTAGAGCTCTTTCTTACCAAACTGTGGTTGATTGGTTTTTTAAAAGCTATGTCAAAGTTATTCAATGGACAGTACCACATACTTTGAAAAATGATGTAATCATAATTAAATATTCATACATGAAAATAAACTTTGAACCTTAGTATATACTGTTCATAAATAAGTTGCAATAGATCTAAACATAAAAGACAAAACTGTAAAATTTCATAAGAAAAAACTATTTGCAAATTTTGTATAGGCATTTTCTTTTTTTAATTATAAGAGAATAGTATATTTTGGATCACAGTCTTAGATGCTTTAGTCCATAATTGATTGAATTAATTGCTTTTCAGTGCTTAGGAAGGCAATCTGTCATGGCAGAAGTGTGCAGCCAAGTAATAGTCTAGCTTCATAGCCAGGATTAGAAAGGGGAAAGAACGAAACAAGGCTTCCGCCATTCACAGGGAAGGAAATTTCCAGTGACTCAAAAACATCTCTGGTGTGCCGCTTTTTTCCTTTTCTTCTTTCTTTTTGTTTCTCTGTTTTGTTTTTTCAAGACAGGGTTTCTCTGTGCAGCTTTGGAGCCTGTCCTGGAACTCACTCTGTAGATGAGACTGGCCTTGAACTCACAGAGATTCACCTGCTGCCTTCTTAAAGGCGTGTGTCACCACCACCCATGCCACCTTTTAAAGCCTCTACTGAATGCAAGTACTAACAAAGTAAGGGACTAAAACTCTAAACACTTAAACCTTTGGGAAATATTGGGATCTAACATGAGGAAATATTTCATGTTTATAGAAGCACCATTCACAATATGCATTATATGGAACCAACTTTAATTCTCATCAGAGTTTGTAGCTGTTATTTATTTAATGAAAAAAAAACCAAGCTGTAACCAAATAAAAGTATACAAAAAATGTGGAGCAGGACATGGTGCCTTGCCCTCCCTTAGGATTGGAGGGGAAGGATGGGAAGTTGTGTACAGAGAGTGGGAAGAGGAGAGAGAGTGGGAATTTGGATCGCTATTTTTTAAAGTAATAAAATAATAATAAAAAGAAAAATCCATAAATATTCAAATACATAATTGTTTGCGTGAAGATGAAGATTTTGGGAAAGATATTAAAATGGTCTATATTCTATAAAAAAAATGGTGCAGTCCATTACTTATTGGTCAACTACTCCTGAACCTGGGACCTGCCCTGGAGTTGTTGATATACCCAGTGGCACTCTGTTGGCAAAAATTGATTTTCTTTATCTCAGCAGGTATAAATAGCAGTTCAGCTGTTAAACTTTATCCTAATGGGTAGGTTTTAATTCATTAAAAATATATAACTAAATAAAACATAAGACAAAACAATAACTGTCACATTAAAGTTGGAGAGAACAAATCAACAAAGCAACAAGACGAAAGGGCCCAAGAATCAGAGCCGCACTCATTCACGCACTCAGAAATCCCTCCACCCTCCAAAAAATAATATAAAGAATGAATAAAACAAAAAGTTGCTTCTTTGAGAAAATCAATAAAATTTACATATCCTTATCCAAATTAACTAAAGGGAAGAGAGAGAAGATCAAAGTTAAGAAATTAAAGATGAAAAGTATAGTGGCAAGCAACAACAAGAGAATCATAAAAGCATCTTTTCAAAACCTGTACTCCACC
>JAQHUG010000281.1:258880-268890 GCA_028555095.1 Dicrostonyx torquatus | reverse complement strand
TGCCCATTATCTCTAGCCTCTTCCTGGCTAGCCCTCACCTCATAAACTAACCCATTATAAAAGTCTATATGTCACCACGAGGTGGGTGACTTACCAGACGGATCTACAGTACTTCCATCTGCTGCGGGAGCTTCATGGCAACTGGCTCTGACCCAGTCTTCCCCGCGTCCTCTTTTCTTTTCCCCGCCTATCTAAGTCCTGCCCTATCAAATGACCCAGGCAGCTTTTTTATTTAACCAATCAAAGCACAAAAATACAGATGAACCCTCCTTCACAGATGGACACTTTCAGGCAAGGGAAACCATCAGCACCAGATATGAAAACTTGAGGTGAGAATCACCACTGATGTCTCCACCAATTGCTTTCTTCTGGACCAAAGTTGACCCTGCCTTTGGGCAGACATAGAGGAAATCTTTGCCTATAGGACCTTGGTAAGATCAATATACATTCAAGCGTGGAATTTGGGACAAGTTTCCTTCTGCTTGAAGGAAGATTGCCTAGCTGTTTTTATTTATCTAGAAGAAGTGATCTGGCTACATTCACTGATAGGCAGGGACTATTTAGAAATCAAAGATACAAGATGAGTATTGGCTGGCAATCTAGGAATGATAACAATGGACCAGATGCTATAGCCTTATACATTTCAAAAGCTTCCTGAATAGCCAACTGCACCATGAAGGGATTCAGACTTCTTTTTCATAACATGCCATGGTCCCAACCCATGCATCAAATAACTTCAGCACCTGTTTTTTTTTCTGTTTGTTCTACATATAGGCAGTTTTATTCTTAAGTTGATGTAGAAACCACTGAAAATAGATTGAGCTTTGAGGAAGAATTACATACTTATTCTAACACACACACACAAACACACACACAGTGTTGTTTTTAGCAATGTACACAGTTTAAACATTTTTGAATCTTTAAAAACATTTTTTCCATCACCCTCACATAACTCCTTTTTTGTGTATTTATTTTGCAAAAAATGAGACATTTTGTAAGTTGCTATTTCATAACAAATACAATAGTGACTCTTATTATGCAAAACTAGTTTCAGGCTTGGTGTGTTGGCATGGTCTGTCATCCTGGCACTCCAAAGGCTGAAGCGAGATGATCTTAAGTTCTATGGAAACCTGGAGTACATAAGGAGACACTGTCTTAAAAACAAATTTGTTCTACATATTTCCCAGTCTGCTACTGCTTCAGAATGAACGTATTAAATTGTCTCATAAGATGCCATGGATTAGATATTCCATAATCTCATTTGCCATCTCTTATTGTGGGACAATTCATTTATTCCCACTGTTATATTAGTACAGCCAATTTCATAATACACATTTTCATGCATATATCTTCTCAATTCTGTTGAACTATTTCCCGGGAATAAAGTCTTAGAAGGAAGAATTATTGAGTTAAAGATCAGAAAAAGCCTCAGGTCTCTAATTTCAGTCAGCTGGGCTGCCTCTGCAGGTGTGGGCTCCCTTTTCAAATGTATCTTCTACATGAGCCAGCCTTCTCTTTCAGTTCCCAATCTTCCAAATCTGTCCCACTCATTCTTAGTGTCTTGGTTACTATAGCCTGTTGTGTGGGAATCAACTTCTATTTGCTTTCTTGATGCTTTGTACCATGGTTTCAAAACAAGGCAAACCTGTTTTGGGAAACAGACCCAGCCAATGTAGAATATCCTCTGAGCTCCAACAGCTGAGAGTCCACAGTAATTATATGTGGGGGCATGCTGGCCCTGGGAAGTAAGGAGCAGATGTGCTTGCTTCTCTGAGCCTGCATTTCACAGAACTTTACCCACACCGTATCAAGTAAACCACAAAGCTATACAGTCTTTTCCCTAGGCAGTCTTACCTTCACTTCTAGCTTCTCTCCACACCTTCTATGTAGCAGGTCCTACCATAAAGTAGACAGATGTCCCCTTACCTCACAGAACTTGCAAACACTGATGGAGACAAACAAATGATAGCCTGAATCGCAAGCCCAGCTTTGCTATCTTCTTCTATGTGATCTTAAGTCACTTATTCTGTGTATGTGTTTTCTCCCTTGGTTTTGCTGACTATAAACGAGATAGTAGTGTTAAAACCCATTGGACTAATGGGCCAGCTGACAGAAAGAATATAGCAGCATCCGGCATATACTAAACTAATAGTTCAGGAAATAATAACTACTGGAAATTCTGTCATATATCTTCTGTAATTTTGAGTAGAATAAGGTAAAAGGTAACATCTTTCTGAAGAGAGACTCTGATAAGTAAATAAAATCCCATCTTCTGTTCCAAGAGGATTGGCCTTCCTTCACTACCCCAAGATGAGAAGACCTATTGGTGAACTTGAGTGAATAGTCTTGAACTGACTAGAAATTTGGAGCTCAGATACCTGGGGCTGCTTCCAAACTCATTCATGGAAGACACCACAAACTCTGCCTCCTTATTTCTATCAGGAAGGGATAGTAACATGGCCCAGCTGACTAGAATTTCCCAAGTGCTAAATTGTCCTCCTTGATTAGAAAAACACAGCCTCAGGCTGGAAGCCTTGCCAGCAATCAGTGCTAATGCAAGACCCAACTGAGGAATACAGCAGACCAGGCTCTGTGCCCAGGGCCAGGAAAGACTTCTGCCTTATCCAGGATATGGTCCAGAGACAGAAAAGAGCTGATTTTATAGTGCAGCTACTTAGAGTCAACACTTCGAACTGCCAACAGTGTCTTGTGTACAACAACAAGCCCATGAGCGGGGAAGCTCTTTTATTGTCACCCAGAAGTCCCTGGATAAACATTCTCAGACGGATTGTTAATTGAGTATGCCCTCGAGCTGGCATGTTCTACTGTAGTACACGCACCACGGAAGTATCCATCACCTCTGTGGTTAGCATGCTTTGTTCGTCAGGCCTTAGTCTTTCTGGCTATAATATATGTTCTGTGCTCTTTCTATGGCTGGGAGCCTACTGTCTACAGCAAAAATAGCTTCTCTCTCAACCTAGTTTACCTAGCTCTTATTTTGTGCCCCTGTTCAACACCAGATTGTCAGAGCATCATTGACGTACAAATGCAAACCTGAGTCGTATGTCATTACCTTTCTGGGAAAAAATAAAGTAGGTACTTAAGTACTTAAGTGACCCTGAGTAATTAATTATCCACTCCACTGTTTTCCAGAAATATTCCTCATGAAGTTTGCCCAAGAGTCTCTCTCTCTCTTATGTGTACTAAGGAATGCAGCATGCCCCAAACATATTTTTAGACATGTGTAGAAAGCGCATTTAATAAAACCAGAAATCAAGACATTGTCTTTGGGAGAACAGGGTTACTCCAATTCTTAAGAAGACTAAAGCCCAGCAAAGGGACTGGCCTGACATCAGCTAATATAGGAAGGGTCACAACAACCTGACTGTGGCACCCTCAAAAAGACTATTGCTAAGGTGCCCTGCAGGTTGGGGAGCCATTGGATGTTTTCTCGTAGTTTGGGAACTTTGGTTTCATCAGCAGTTTTTGCTAAATCCCTCCAGGGCTCACCAAGAAGAGCTCTAGGGGAAGGGCAGTGAGTAGACAGCTAAGAGTGGCTCAGCTGGGAAACAGTAGTAATGGAGAATGGTTCACTGGCCGGGGGACTAGCGAAGAGGAGACACATCCCAGAAATGGTTGTAGATCATAAATGATAAGGAGGTTATCGAGCTTTGGAGTATGAGTAGATGGGAGAGAGGGAGCAGTTAAGGACATCACTGAGAAATCTACTGCCGGCAACTGAGCAGGTGCTAGAGCGATGCCCTCAAGAGGAGGCTGCTTGAGTGAAGTTAAGCAGGGTTAAAAACTTCTCCTTCCTCCGTGACTGTGGAATGTTCAGTGCAGATAACCAATCAGCATTGGCTTTATAGGGAAATGATCAGGCTAGACCAAATTTAAGAAAATATTACAAAAAGAAGTTAAGGCATGAAAATGGAAAATGTACCCTCAAGGAGAACTTGCAGAGAGAACAAACACAAGGCCAAGGCCTAGAAACCTGGGAGAGTCAGTTCTGAACCCCAACAGCATATTCTCTACATATTACTCTCCCTGTACATTTCCCCTCAATGATATTTCCTTGATCAAGGGACACTGCCGGAAGATAAAGCTGAGGTGCTGGATATATTCAGCTATCAGAGAATTTGTATTCATCTGGTGGTGTGGGAGACTTGTCTGTTTCTGTCAATCATGTTTTAAATAAATGCTGATTGGTCAGGTAGGAAGTGTGGGCAGGTCAACCAGACAGGAAGTAGAGGCAGGGCGACGAGAAAGTTTGGGAAGCAGGAAGCTTCCCTAGCATTCCTGCGCAGACCACCAAAGAGGCAACAATGTAAGCTGCCCGGCTGAGAAAAGGTACCGAGCCATGTGGCTAACATAGATGGGTTAATATAAGTTATAAAAGCTAGTAAGAAGCCTGAGATAATGGGCCAATCAGTTTATGACTAATGTAGACCTCTGTGTGATTTCTTTGGGGCTTGCTGGCTGTGGGGTACCAGGCGGGACACAAACCCCAACGAGCAGGACCCTCATGTTACAATCTGGCAGAATGAAGTGATCTGGAATAGTACATAGGTTTAATGGAAGGCTGAAAAAGCTTCCAGGAAACCAATCTCTACATGCATACATGTGTTTCTCCTTCACCCTGGCATTCAGTTATATGCACATTTCCTAAATTTACCTGGTTTTGAATGGCTTGGAGTCCCAAATCCTTAGAAATCCCCGTTGGTCCTGAAGAATGTCTCGAGTACGGTACTGACCATTAATCTGCTAAACGTGCGAATGGGATAGAACCAGAAGTGGATCCCCAGGAAAAGAGACAGTGGTTCGCGAGGGCAAACCGCTGGAAATGCAGAATGAGTGAGGGTGTCCTATGCATAAAATAAATGAGTTATGGAGGAAAGAGAACTGTGACACTGCTGAACTATACTAGGGCCTGGTGTTTTGGTCTTGGTGACAAATGGCAGAAACTGACCACCTTGAAGAGACACAGACATCTGAGTGGGTACTAGAACTAGCGTGGGTTAAAGAAACTCTGCTCCCCACCCCTTGTGACGAAAGCAGTGACAAAGGCTTTGTCAGCCTTTTACATGGGTTTGAGGGTTTTAACTCAGGTCATCAGGCTTGAGTGGCAAGTGCTTTTAGCTACTCAGCCATCCCACTGGTCCCTACTTTTCTCTCTAATGCCCTTAATAGCTGTGGGAAGTTTTATTGGTGGTGTATTTTTATAAGATGTGTATCAACTTTGGCTTGAGTGCAGTACCCAACAAAGTCACCACAAGGAAAATCACTGTGATTTACAGAAAACAACCCACTCCTTCCATTTCTCTGTTAATATATCCTAGAGAAAGAGATAGGTCTAAAGTACCATAGGCTTTCAGGAAGGTATACAAGAAGGGAATATATAGTCCAGACTCATTGGCCTATATAATGGGCTCTTCTTTGTGGATGCTGAACACTGGGGCCATCATTGCCTTTGAAATTGCATTTACTTGTGTCCACATCTTTAGCCTTCAAGACTTATTGACAATGTTTCCTCTTGCAGAAAGCCTGTATTACAGAGGCCCTTATCTCAAAATTATTATTTCTTCCGAATATCTGTATCACTATATTTGTAGTGTTTAAATTTGTTGTCTGGATATACACTTTATATTTTACCCCTGTTGAACAACAAAATAGGACCCGTGGTCGAATCATAGAGATGAGATGTAAGATCATGCTCACTAGAGTTAGGCAGACCTGGATATCACGACCAGCTTTATCAGATCCTAGCTTCATAGGCTTTGGAAAGTTTCTTCATATCTTAGAAACTGAGTTTCTTCATTTTCATTTGCTCCTGGTAGTATGAGATAGTATAATAGATCCATCATAGGAAGATCACATGTTTGTAGAAATCATCAAAGAAGAAGAAAATTATGGACTATCCATTGTGGAATATAGCAGATTTCTGATGCTCAAAAACTATTTCTTCTTGTCATTTGATCTGAACATTTCTCATAGAGCCTGGCAAAGTGTTTTCATTCATTGACCCAGCCAGTCATTAATTAAAATATCACTGCAAAAAGTTAAGTATATTGGCACAGAAATTTGAGCAAAATATTTAGGAATACAGCTAGCAACAGGGGTCTATACAAATAGAAATTGACACAAATAGCTGTGATATCCATAGAGAAAACATGAGAGATGAGATAATGATATATATAGTTATATTAGTTATCAAGAATATTTTAAGGCAATGTTTCACAATCTATCCATGATAGGCTTGCTAAGTAGATCAGAGTGTCCTCAAACTCACAAAGACCCACCTGTCTCTCCCTTTGAGCACTTGAATAACAGATGTGAGCCACCATGCCTAGATACGATTTATTGTAAAGCTATAGTAACTAGGGAAGTGTAAGAATAGAAAAACCAGTCAAGAAAACAAAATTTGAAGTCCAGAAACAGATACACACATGCACAGACATCTGATACAGGATTGTAGATAAGAACTATAGGTGAAACTAACAAAATTAAAAATTAATTAAAATAATGGAAAAACAAAAGTAACCTTCTACTTTACAGCAAGCATAAAAAGTTTAAATTCCATGAGAAAAATTTTATACACATAAAATTGATGTGCCTTCTATAAAGTACATGACCAGCAAGATACTTTACATCTTGAAAGAACATCAAGAACAAACCAAGCTCACTGTGGTAATGCACACCTTTAATCCCAGCACTCAGGAGGCTGAGGCAGGGGCATCTTTGTGATTTTGAGGCTAGTCGGGCCTACATAGCAAGTTCCAGGACAGCCTGGGATACATAGTGTGGCCCTATCTTAAAAAGGGGGTCAGGGTACTAAGGAGCTGAGTGGGTAAAAGCTCTTACTGCTCAAGCCTGACAATCTGAATTCAATTCTCAGCATCCATATACAAACAAGATCCAGTGTCATGTGTCTGTAATTTCAGCATTCCTGTGCTAAGTTAGTAAGCAGAGACAGGAGAATGACCTGAAAACTCATGGGTCAGTTAGCCTAGAGTATGCATTATGCCACAAGGAAGAGGTATCCATACTTCAACAAGGTGCAAGGAGATAACCAACTTCTAAAATTTGTCCTCTTACTTCCACACGCTCATTGTACTATGCACACACATAAATGTATAACACATTAATAATAGGTAATAAAAAAAAGTTAAAACAAAGTAAAGTCTGGAAAACTATAACAGCCAAAAGACGACACAGTAAGTAAATGAAATGTGCCATCTAGGTAGAGATCCTGAGACATAAAAAAGTCAAGTCCAAAATGTAAAGAAATATAAGGAAATAATGGATTTCAGTTATTAGTACTAACATTATGTCAGTATTGATTATTCTTACAAATATTCCCATACTTATGTATCACTAAACTTGGGTTCTAGGTACTATGCAAACTCTGTGTTATCTTTACATTTTCTCTGTAAGTCTAAACCTAGTCTAAAACTCATAGAAAGTTTGTTTATTTTCAAATAAATAATGAGGGGGAATAGTGACAATGAGATGGCTCAGTGGGTAAGCCTGAAGACCTGATTTGATCTGTAGAACCCACATGGTAGAAGGAAAGAATGGAGCCCCATAACTTGTCTTCTGTCTCCACATGTGTTTGTGTCATGTAAACAAATACACACATACACACACACACACAGAGATGTAAAATTTCAATAAAAAGTAAAACATTCTACTTCAGGAAGATTAAATACCTAAATATATAAGACAAATTATAAAAATCACATAGAAGAATGTATTACTAATATGAGGGTGAGCAAAAGTTTATTGCATGAGATAATATAATTAGCCACAAATAAAAAGATATCTTGACTATATTCAAATTCATACTAATCATGGAAAAAAGCCAAAACCACATATTTTACTTCCCATAGTGGACAAGCAAACTCCTACTGAGTCAATCCAACTGCAGATTAAAACTATAAACTTTGGAAAAATACCCAATGAAAACATAACAAGACAGGAGAGAGAGAGAGAGAGAGAGAGAGAGAGAGAGAGAGAGAGAGAGAGAGAGGGAGGGAGAGAGAGAGCAAAAACACACAGATATCAGAAAGAAATCAACACTTGGTAGAAGAAAATAACATGAGCTCAATTTCTATAATGTTTATCCTGAAGGCAAGACCCAATCTGCTTCATAGAGGACAACTAAATCTCCAGTGGGAAAACCAAGAATAGTCTTGTGTTTAAGAACTGGAACATCGGTGGGGCAGTGGTGGCGCACGCCTTTAATCCCAGTACTCGGGAGGCAGAGGCAGGTGGATCTTTGTGAGTTCGAGACCAGCCTGGTCTACAAGAGCTACTTCCAGCGCAGTCTCCAAAGCCACAGAGAAACCCTGTCTCAAAAAAAAAAAAAAAGAACGTGTCATGTTCATTGAAAACACAACTACTGAAAAGAGAAAATCCTGAAATTTAGAGTCAGAAAAAAAAACAGTGATCAAACCTTCTATACAAACTCTACACTTTGCTGACCACAAACTATATATGGGACAAATTCTGAGAAGGCCACATGAGAATGTGAGAGCTAAATTGTTATTTGAGTTGCCACTCACTGCAGGGGCAAAACAGCTTATGGTTTTAATCCAGGCAATAATAAACTGGTTACTAACACAAAATAAAAAGCTAAGACATCAATGGAACACACTAGAATCAATGTATACATTCACACATGCACACCAGAGAGAAAGCGAGAGACAGAGAGAGGGAAGAAATGACAACCATCTAAAAGCAACCCTGAGATAACCCAGATGTTAAACTTAGCAGATGAGAATTTAAAAACAGTACTATTGCTAAAATTAAGGCCAAAAAAGGAAACATGCCTATAACTAATGAAAAGGCAGAAACTATAAATAAATAAATATTATAATAAAGATCCAGATGGAAATTCTAGAGTCATAGCATTCGATAGCTAAACAATTCACTGGACAGGCTTAAGGGTGAAGTGATAGAAGTATCATAAGATATTGATAGAATTCAATAGAAATGATTGATCATACAGGACATAAAAGTTCAGAACCCAGAAGTCAATGGTATAGTATAAACATATCTCAAATACACATAGTGTCATGAATGAAAGAAAATAAATAAAAAAATATGAACATTAATGGAAGTAAACTCCTTCCAATTGGCATAGATATAAAATACATAGGTTGAAGGTCAGTGAATTCCAAACATGGCAAATTCATAGAAAACTCCAACTAGGCACATCACTGGTAACCTCCAAAAACAATCTAAGAGGGGATCTTAAATCAGTGCAGTATTTTGAATATAATTGTTCCCCATAATCCCATAAGCTCATAGGGCACGCCATTATTAGGAGGTGTTGCTTTGTTGGAGTGGCTATGACATTGTTGGAGGAAGTGTGTTGCTGTGGGGCAGGCTTTGAGGTTTCCTATGCTCAGAACTGCCCAATGTGTCAGTCAACTTCCTGCTGCCTTCTGATCAAGATGTTGCCAGCACCACACCTGTCTGCACACTGCCATGCTCTCCAGCATGAACCTCTGAGACTGTAACACCTCAATTAAACATTTTCTTTATAAAAGTCCCTGTGGTCATGGTGTCTATTCACAGCAATAAATAATCCTAACTAAGACACTCGGGTAGAAAAAAATGATGTCCAAAGGAACCACAATTAATATCAATACACCTTGTGTATAGTGGAAGCCCCAAAACAATGAACTTTGTCATTAAAATGCTAAAAGAAAACAACCAAGTATTCTATACCCAGAAATAACCAAGAACAAAGGTGAAGCTGGACCAGGTGGCTGCTTATAGCTACTCAGGAGGCCAAGTATGTTATCCAGGCTTCTCTAGAATAACGGAACCTACACAATGAATCTCTATTTATAGAAAGGGGCTTTATATTAGTCCACAAACCTATTAACACCTAATATTTGACAAAGAAGCTAAAAGTATAAGATGGAAGAATGAAAGCATCTTTAACAAATGGTGCTGGCATAATTGGATGTCAACCTGTAGGAGAATGAAAATCGATCCTT
>JAQHUG010000281.1:229303-248397 GCA_028555095.1 Dicrostonyx torquatus | reverse complement strand
GCCCGGCTTGTAAGATAGGTCAGCCCTTAGGTGGGCGGAGTAGACAGAACGGAAGTTCTGGGAAGAAAGGAAGTGAGAGAGCCAGTTGCCAGGAGGCTCCCATCGCAGATGGATGCAGGTTAGACCTTTCCAGTAAGTCACCAAGTGACAGACTTTTATAATGTGTTAGTTTATGAGGTGAGGGCTAGCCAAGAAGAGGCTAGAGATAATGGGCCAGGCAGAGTTTGAATGAATGCCGTTCTCGTGTGGTTATTTCGGGTGCAGGCGGCCAGTGGCTGAGCGGGCCAGCGGCTGGCGGCTGGGGAACATAACCCACACCTCTCCCCTAATTACAACAAACTAGGCAGCAGACACTTCCTTTTATCATTTTAATGACCACCTTACTTAGTGCTCCTGAAAGCCAGTGGAACCATTTACTGCAGGGCTAGACAATAAGAACTAGAGGTAAACTCAGACATAAGCCAAGGCTAGGTTATTTGGTTCAGAGTAGCTTCTAGATCACCATTTTTACACAGTCCAGCTTTGGTTCTTAGGCCGTGGGTCATGACCTCTTTGGCAAACCTCTATCTCTAAAAATATTTTTATTATGATTCATAGTAGTACAAAGTTACAGTTATGAAGCAGCAGTGAAAATAATTATATGGCTGGGGTCACCACAACATGAGGAACTGTATTAAAAGGTCACAGCATTAGGAACGTTGACTATACCACAGTATACCCACAGCCCTCAAACACAGTGACCCATACAGTCACTGAATCAACAAATCTTTCTACTAACTCCACTGTTAATCAGTCACTGTGCTGGGCATTAGGGACAAATTGATGGGTAAGATCAGCAGAGCTCCTGTCCTCTGGGAAGAGGAATTCTAGGTAGAGAAGACAGAATAGGAAGTAGTCAAGTACATAATTACTTCATAAAAATATTATAGTAGACATTATAAATAATATTATAATAAGTATTCTATATGAAGATAAAATATAAGATAATGTGATAACAACTATGGGGCATAGAGTTGACACTGCTGGTCAAGAAGTTCAAGGAAGGTGATAGAGCTCATACTAGCTCACATATAATATGCAAACACACCAAAATAATCAGTGTTATTTTTCTTAAACACTCAGAAGTACAAATATATAATGTATAATCATGAAGTTCCAGGAATGAAAAAGCCTTTGAAAATTGTTCTAATCTGCTTTCTGTTGTTGAGATAAACACAGTGACTGAAAACAACTTGGAAAGGAAAGAGTTTGTTTAAGCTTACATTCCATCGTCAAGGGAATTCAGGACAAGAACGCAAGGCAGAAACCCCGAAGCAGAAACTGAAGTAGAGTTCAGAAAGGAACCCTGCTTACTCACCTACTTCCCCTGACTTGCTTTTCTACTTCTCTTACACATCTGAGGCTCACATACCAGGGTTGGCACCACCTACAGTGAGCCAGATGCTCTTATATTTATTAGAAAATAAGAAAATGCCCTGCAGACATTCATGCAGGTCATTGTGTTGAAGGCAATTCCCCAATTGAGGCTCTTTTCCCATGTGTGTAAATTTAACAATTGACACTAACAGATGTCATTGGACCCACTGCCTTTCAGCTTTTTAATGGACAATATTTTTTAGATGAAGCAAATTCTTCATTTACCTTCATTCACAAATGTATCTGCACAGAATGTACAAGAACATGGTCATGAGTCTGAGGTCTAGGATAGAGGAAGGCCCTGTCTCAAGTTAAGTCATGAATTAACAACAGTTGGGGTTGGGCACTATGATCCTAATTTTTCCCTACCATGCCTTCCAGAGACTTGTTTCCAATTCTCACTCATGTCAAATGTATCAGTGGACCTGGAATGGTTAATAATCTCTCCAAGAAATTAGGGACCTAAGAGACCACTGAGGATAGAAAATAAGTTACGTGTGGATTGTCATACTCATCCCAAGTCCATTGTCATACTCATCCCAGCTGTGTATGTGATCAGAGTACAACTGATGACAATGTGTCATGCCAAGAATAAAAAAAAGACAGGAAGCATAGTGGAGTATAAATAAGTATGCATTGTGTATGCATGTGTATACATATGAACCTACATTCATAAAAGCTGATGCTACACAGCACAATATTCACGTTGTATATAGATTAACAATGCTGGAAAATATTTAACATGAATAACAGATTTTTTTATTTTAGAACAAGACAACTTAATAAAGAGCTAAGCAATATGAGCAGAAGGCAGAAGGAATGGTTCTAAGTTAGTCTCATCTGAGTCTGCATTGACTCATTTGCACAGTATCTGTTTTAGCTAGCCTGAAGGCATATAAAGAAATGATTTGTTCTGCAACTCAACAGTCTCTCTAGGTGCATTGGTTCAGTACTTTTTGCACCCCAGGATCTTGGCCTGAAGTGACCAGTAGTAATGGCATCTGCATGACCCCTCCTCACTCTTTGACCTCATTGTGTTCATCTATCCCCACTCTCCATGGAGATGTACCCAGTGCCAAGTTTGTATTAAGAATGTGTAGCTCCTGGGCCCTCTGGAGCAGATTATCAGATATCAAATCAGTCAAGTCTCTGACGCAGCTTTAGGAAATGTGTTGAACTGGTGAGGAAACTCTTGCTCCATCACAGATGAAATCCTTGATGTTCCAAATCCTTGTTGTTTCAAGACTATTCCAAGTACCATTCCAAGCCACTGACAGAGGCAGGGATGAAGATCATAGGACTGGGGATATTGCAGCTAAGGATAAACCATCAGAGATGGTCTAGTTAGCAAAAAAAGATATTCAGCCACCTGAGAGGAGGTATCTTCTAGAGTCACAAATAAATGATCCTTATTCATTGACTTTCAGTGACCCTGTACTTTATCCAGGTTTCTAGCCACCTTAAATTCAGGCAAGCTACTCTAGGAACGGTAAAGGCAACGAAGACTCTGGAAGACAGCACAATGCCTCCATTCAGTGCTTATTCATTGGGAGTAATATGGGAGGGACATGCGTAGATACTGCATAGTTGTTTACTCAATTAAATATTGCCCACTCTAGCTATCTTTAAAACACACACTTTAATAGGGATAAGGGACACAAGCAGATTTACAATACCAGACCCTGGATCTGTGCTTCTCCGAAGACGCTTACCTACCGACCCAAGATCCACGCAGAGAGAGAGCTTTTTCACGCAGACTCAACCTTTTATACCTAATTGGGACTTGATGGTCCAACCCTGAACAATCAGCCAATGGCTAATGGCGGGGCGGGGCGGGGCTACTAGCCTGATAGGCTGAAGCTGTTTTCCCATCACATAGTGAAGCCTCATTCTCTTCCCTTACTCCAGGATCTCCTCTCTGACCTCAGAAAATACTGTTCTAGTCATTGCCTACTTCGCCACAGCATCTGGGCCCCTCTGCTTAGACAGGTTTGCTGCCAGCCCAACCCCAAGCTACTCTAACCTAGGAACACAGTAGGATTAATACTCAGGGTCCTCAACCTCGTAACCTGTAAGTGAAGTCATGTCTCTGATTCTGCCTTATGGTTCTTTGGAGACAACTGAATGGTTGCTGCTGTCCTACCTATGTTAGCCACTCCCTCATCTGCAGAGCTCAGACCTACAGTTTTAGCTGCGGAAATGAAGACTGAGGCAAACAAGATGCTAGAGATCTGAAAGGCAGATAGCAGTATCTACCATGCTCTCTACCAGTTTTGTTATTAGGGCAGTGTTCGGTTTCCTTGCATGTTACTGTGAAAAAACACCCTGGCAAAAGCAACTCAAGGGATACGGGTTTATTTTAGTTCAGCTCCAGTTTACTGTCCTTTATCGAGAAGTCGGGGAAGCAGGAACTTGAAGCAGCCAGTCATATTATATCCATAGTTGAGAGCAGAGAAACAATGAATTCATGCATACTTCTTCAGTTTAAATAGTTTTCTCCACTCTTATACAATTTAGGATCCCCTGGCTAGGTAATGATGTCAGCCCAGTGGGGTGGCTCTTGCCCCCCTCAATGAATGCAATTCATAGAATGCCTCACAGGTATTCCCATGGGTCAATAAGATCTAGACAATCCTTTACTGAGACTCTTTTCCCAAGTTGTACCAAGTTGACAGTTGCAATTTAAATTAACTATCAGGTGTGATGTTTGCTTCCTGTGGAAATAAAAGAATTGAATAAGATCAAGATCCATGGTGTCCACTGTAAATTATAGCTTTCCTTCCCTGAGGTAAGCTTTAGGAGTGCCCTAGGCCTTTCTGTTAGACACAGAAGGGAAGTGTGTCTAAGCTCTCATAGGCAAAAGTCCCATTATCTACAATATATACAGGTTCCATGACCAAGCAGATTAGGGACTTCTAAAGAATTCCTTTTATATCAACAGTCTCTCCTGCAGAACCTTTACTAAGATGTCCCAATGAGATATAAGATTCTAAAATATAAGGACACTTAGGATTTATAGGGCTTCTTGCTGGTCTCCAGAGGACAGATGTGGGAGAGGTCCCCCACTGTAATGCATAAGGAAGGAGAAACTAGCTTACCAAAAGTTGGTGCTGCAAGATGAAGGCACAGAACATATATAAGAGTAGCAGAGAACATTTTGATAGGAGGCCTCTACTACAATGATAAAAACCATGGACTCTGAAAACAAGATGCTCAAGTTCGAATGCACGCTCTACTCACTGTCATACACTTAGTAAAATGCTCCACTATGCCAAGGTCGCTTCCTTATATCAAAAACCAGACATAATTATGTGCCCACCTGTGGAGTTGTGAAAAAAGACTGAGCTTGTGTGTCCTGTTGATGTCTGTTACAATTACCCTACTCAGGCCAGCCATGCTAGAGGGCAGGGGTGTGTGTAAGAAAGACAAGAGGTAAAACAAAGCCAGAATAGAGGGCTCAAATGGCAGAGAGAGAGAGAGCTTCACCAGACTGAGCTGTCTGGACTGGTGAAGCCATGGATCTTGAAGGAGAACTTACAACCACCATTTAACTAAACCAGCATAATTTCTCTCTGCATGCTAAATGTGTGTTCTTATATCCAAAGATAAGTGTAGTCCTCACTCCTCATCAAGGAAACTTCTCTTTGCAGCAGAGAGAGACCATTCCAGGAAAACACAACCAATCAAAATGCAGTGTTGTTGGGCCCAATGGATATGCCTACAAATACTTTCATATCTGCTCAGGGATCATTGCAGAAGAGGGAGCAGAAAGATTGTGAAAGTCAGAGAAACAGTTCGCTTTGAGATTGTGTCTCCTAGACCTATTGAAGTCTCACCAACATGACTATGTAAATATGACCTAAACAAGGATGACAGCAATAGACTCGCTAAAGTCAAAGGGGGAAGTTCATGAGGGCCTCAACACAAGACAAAGAACACTCTAAGCAGATAATGCATTCTGAGGGAGGGAGAAATAGTTTCCCTAGGGAAGATCACACCAATTGAGTATCTAATGCCAAATTGTCATCCCCCAAACATATAAAATACAAGTAACATGTGATATGATGTGTGTGTGTGTGTGTGTGTGTGGTGTAAAGAGGCCAAAGCAAGGAAGGGTTTATTATGGGAGGGGTAGGAGAGATGAAAGAGAAGAAAGAGATAAATGCTGTAATTATACCATCATCTCACCCACACATTAGAAACTGAGAACCAACTCCAGAAAGTTGTTTTCTTGCTGTAGCACGTGTATATGTATCATAGAAGTTTTGGTCTTGTGATCTCTAGAACTATAAAACAATAAAGCTCATGTATAGGAAAAACTGGAAGGGAGTACAGGATGGTGAAGGAGACAGAATCAATACCTAGAAAGAATGAATGATGCTTCTGAAGAACAAATGCTGAGGGGTCCATGGTGGCCATCGTGGGAGAGAAGATAAAACAAAGGCTGGTAGACAAATATTTCATGGAGATTCATTTCAACCCAAATTTTGTCTCTTGGAGGCCTACTCTTTTCTGAAGAGGAAATGGAGGTGGAGTTTGTCTGGGGGAGATGGGATTAGGGGACAATGGGAGGAGTAGAGGGAGGGGAAATTGTTGTTGAGGTATATTGTATGACAGAAGAATATATTTTCAATTAAAAGAAAGAAAGGATGGAAGAAAGAAAGGAAGGAATAGAAAGAAAGATAGAAAGGGGGAGGGAGATAGAGAGAGAAAGGCTTTCAAAATCATTGGCATAGTCTTGTATTAGCACAGTGGTCTTGGGAAGTAATGGGTGGCATTTCTTTACAGGTATCCAAGTAAACATCTAACTCTGAAGATGGAATTTCCTGAAGAACACAGAGACTTCTGGAAATGGTGCCTTGCCTCCTCCCCATATTATGCCAGATACAGTCTTCCAGCCTCATGAAGACAAATGTTTAATCAGTGCTCTTCCCTGTCTGGACTTCAAGTAAAGGCAGAAAGTAGCGTTACTTCAAAGACCCATTGCCCCCAGCTTTCTGGCACTTGCAAAGTCAGAGAAAATGAAAAACCTTCAGCCAGAAGTGTATTGCTGTATATTCCCATAAACACTTCTCAACTCTCCTGGGAATTGCAAAGAAAGGTTAACATTTGCCCAAACAGGCACTGTGAAACCTTGATGAGACTAGGAAGGAATAACAGGGAAGTTGGAGGCTGGCATGATGGTGGGACATGCCAAATGTACCATTCCATGTACCTCCTCATTTCAATCACTATTACTTCCTGCCTCCAAGATAACCTCACAGCTCAGTAGAATCATCCTATAGCAATGATTTATCTTCTCTTGGTGTCCCTCTGTATCTAGGCAGCTTCTAGGAAGTTGTCACCAATAGGCTCAGGGTTGATTTATTCAACCCTGAAGATAAGGACATTGAGGTGGGGGATTAAAGAACATACCGGCGGACAGGAGATAGGGATTGTGGGGGGTCAAGGACCTGCATTCTCTCCCAGCATGCACTCATTGCAGACTAGGAAGAATTGGGCCTGGTAGTAACTTTCCCTTCTGCATACACAGGAAAAGGCTAAGTGTCTCTCACTGGGGTGAAATGTGGCCTTCTTGCTAGGCCTTTCTTCCTCCCTTTCAGACTTCCATGATTTATCTTCCTCAAAAGAACTCCACCTTAAATACCAGACAACTCCTGGGTTGGTTCTGGAAGATGCATTCATAGCCTAATTGATACTTGAAAGTCACAAATCCCTCATTCCCCTCACCCATGGGCTGTATGCCTCCCTAGTTTTCCTATATCCCCTCCAGCTTTCTTGTGACCTAGAAAATGCTTCCAAGTTCCCTTAGCTAGGAGGGCCAGTGAGGGGAAGAATATGGAAAGCCAGCTGCTTGGCTGGTTTCAGTCAATGTGACACAGGTTTGCATGGTATTATCTCTCCCCCTCCAAAGGAACCTAATTTATAGTTCCAGACATGACCTCTCACTGGCCAGTGGTCCACATAGTTCATTGACAGCCTGTGGTATAGCTCTTCTTAGGAAACTTTTCACTAGCCTTGGGGAGATGCCAGATCAGCAAAGTAGAAGGCTGGAGAAACAGTCTATCTCAATTCTAGTCTTTTAAATAGTATGTGTGTGTGTGTGTGTGTGTGTGTGTGTGTGTGTGTGTACAAGAGTATGCATGTGTGTGTAATGACATGTGTGGAGGTCAGAAGACAACCTTAGTTTCTAATTCTCACTTTCCATCTTGTTTGAGATAGGCTGTAGAATTGCTGATTGCTGTGTATCCAAGCCTAGCTTGCCCCACTTCTGGAGATTCTCCTGTTTCCATCTTGCCATAAGAGCACTAGGATTACTGTGCCAAACTCTTAGATGAGTTGTAAGATTCTGCTTGGGTCCTCATGCCGTGCAGTAAATGCTTTATCTATTGAGTCATCTCCTCAGTCCATCACGTCTACTCTTTTGACCAATCTGTAATAGAAAGATGGTAAAGAAGTGCAGAGAGCTAGCATCTTGGCCTTTACAGTCATTGCTACTTCACTGGATCCTCTTGATAGCACATGTGAATGTGTGACCCCCCCCCCAAGCAAGCTGTTTTACTTCTCAGCACCTCCTTTTTCTTAAGAGTTAGATAAGGACAGTGGTACTGCCTGCTCAGCAAAGGCACTTGGTATGGGACAATTCTGTATTCTGTCAGTTACGTTTTAAATAAGTGCTGATTGACCAGTAGCCAGACAGGAAGTAGGGGCGGGGCAATGAGAACAGGAGTATTCTAGGAAGAAGGAAGCTCTTCCCGGAGCCTTGGCCCATACACCGAAGAAGCAGGATGTGACCTGCCCCAATAAAAAAGATACTGAGCCATGTGACTAACACAGATAAGGATAATGGGTTAATATATGTTATAAGAGCTAATATGAAACCTGAGCTAATGGGCCAATCAGTTTATATCTAATGCAGGCTCTCTGTGTGATTTTTCTTTGGGCCCTTGCCAGCTGTGGGAACATGGCAGGACAGAAACCCCTACAAGCAGGCCTTCAAGCTACAGGCACTCAAGAAAAATTGTTGGTAGGCTGTGATGGTCATCTATGCCATTCACCAGTTCCCTTGCCATTCATAATAACAGTGCAAATAGCCATTTATTCCCTGTGCCAAGTGTTCACACAGATTAGTCTTCTATCTGTCAAGACACCATTGCCTCTCATTTACACAAGAGAGGGGTTAGATATAAGGATACTGAGTAATTTGCCCATGATCTCTTGGCTCTGAAGTGTGGCAGTAAAGGGAACCTGACCAGTTTGTTCTCTGCTACTAATTCTCTCATGGCATACTGTATTGTTAAGCTGCTTTCACAGAGACTGCAGAGATATAGGAAATCCAGATATGACTGACTTCCAGAATGTGACTCTCACTAGCTCTATCCCAAAGGGACTTCTGGACAGGGAGCATTTCCTATGTTACTCTAAAAGAAGTCCTTTCGTGAGTTATGCCCCAGCAGCAGTATGTTCTTTGCCTCTTCTCACAGTACCACAAGGAGAGTCTACCCACATCTAACCTCCTACAGTCAGGGTCACAGATCAGCCCTTGGCCTTACTCAAGCAGCATTAAACAGAGTTGGCCACGCACTGCAACCATGACACTAGCCAGGGAGCCAGTGTGTGTGGCTCAGTGCTATTTTCAAATAGCAAAAGGTGCAGGGGCAAAGACTAAGGAAGAAAGAAACAGTTAAGAATTAATTTTAAGGATTCATGTAAGAGGCTTGATATTATAGAAAGTGTATTTCAAAGCATGAATCGTCTCACAGCTCTTCAAGCAGCAAAAGAGAAGAAGAAGCAAACAGAATGGCAACATTAAACTACTGTTTCTCCCTTAAATCTTTGGGGGTTAGCCATCACTGAGGAATGAGAATATATGAATTTGCCTGTAATTTTCTTCTCTGCTAAAATCTGAAATTCTAATGTACTTCTAATGCAATTTAAGAGAAAATGAGTACATTTTAATTCATTCTCAGTGTGTACTTTAACACAAAGCATCACTGTCCCCATATTTGTTCTCATTCATTCATTTGTTCGTTCATTTCATAAACACATGCTGAGCTCCTACTCTGTGCCAACCACTTCCCTGAGCCCTGGAGGAGGGGGAAGAATACAGAGGTCCATTAAACTCAGACACTGCTCTGTTAGCTCTCAAGGGACAAGGCTCTGTTAGCAATAGCCATGCAGAATGTGGTCACAGTGCTCCAGGAACAGATTCCAAGGAAAGACAAAGGAGCTGGAGCTGAAAACCAGATTTAGCAGGCTAGCCTAGATCTTACAGTGACCTGAAAAGGGATCTAAGCCTGTCTAGCCTTGTGAGTTTAAAAAAAAGACCTGCTTTTCAATCTCAGATTGGCAGGCAGCAGAATGTGCCACCTGGGAGAAATCTGAGTCTATTTGTCAGGAGTTAGGTAAGAGATTTTTAACTTGATGAGCCTTGGAAATGCTCATAAGGTGAGGAGCCTGAGCTAAGGCCCAGATGTCTGGTCTTCAAATCTGTGGCCTGTTGGTCATCCTTTAGTCATTCCCAAGTACACAGCAGCTCCCACTACCCAATGCCTTGAGTCAGAACCATGATATCCTGGAAAGGGGTATGCATAGTAGAGGATCTTTCTGTAGCCCTGAAGTCTTGACAGCATTAATCTAAGACCCTCATTTCAGATATGTCTCCAGACAGGAGAAACGTCAGTGCCAGTGATGTGAAAATGTTCTCCAAATGAACAAATATATTTCTCCCGCCCCCTCACTCCCTCACCATCCATTTTCTCTCCATTTTATCAGGAGCAAAACAAAATATGCCAGAAGGGATGAAATATAGCTCAAGCGAGTTGAGAGGTAAATTAACCGGAATGTATGAGCCCTCGTGAGGGCCATTATGACTGGCCACTCTTGGGGTTTCCTAGATACTGCGGGGAGCTAAGGCTGCTCTCCAGCAGCTCAGCAAGCAGATGTCCCTGCTGCTCGAGATGCCTGTTTCTGTGTGAAGACGAGGGAGTCCATATCATACCCGACTTCTCTCCCCAATATTTCCAAAGGATTAGTGTATTAATATTGAATCCCTATTGACTGACCCTCAGAGGCTTCTGTGAAGCTCTGGGAATTCAAAAGTCCCTCTCAGGCTCACTTCCTGTCTCAGTTTCCCAAGGCTGCCATATAAATGGCTACAAATGGGATGGTTTAAAATGTACTGTTGGAAGTCAAAGGTCTCAGACAGCTGCCAGTGGGGCCATGTCCCTTTAGGAGGCTCTAGCATAGAATATGTTCTCTCTCTCTCTCTCTCTCTCTCTCTCTCTCTCTCTCTCTCTCTCTCTCTCTCTCTCTCTCTCTCTCTCTTTCTCTCTCTCTCTCTCCCTTTTCCATAATTATTTTCCTGAGTCAATTGGAAGAACTTGGCGAGAGATTCCAGCGTGGCCAAGCTGTCTTCTCACTCCTCTTAGACAAGATAATCCTGGAAACTTTGGCTAATCGGGCTCCTTCCTATAAAACAAGAAATGAACTCTAGAGCCAGAGTTCCTGAATTTCTATTTAAGTCCTTCAGCTTTCTAGCTGCTGTGTAATGCTGGGGAAATTGTTTTATGTGTCTGTGCCCCGGTTTCCTCTTCTAGCCAACAAGGATGGCAACAGTGTATCCCTCGGGGAAGAATACGGCTCTGCACAGCTGTGCTAGTAGTCTCGCCCTCCATCCCCGCTGCTGCTGGGATAGCTCACCACTCTCCCTTGTTGGAGCAGAATCATAACCAGCTGAGCATGGATTTCCCAGCAGCCTCGGGTACCCGAAAACTGGAGAGTCACAGAAGGCAGCTTAGTAGGATTCCCCGGGCAGTGACACTACTCACAGAACTGGAAGTTAAGCCAATGAACTAGTGCCTCCGTTGAAAGCAGTCCTTTGGAGAGGTTTTCCCCACTTCCCAACGCTGCTGAAGCCGTATCACTGGGGGACTATATGATGACTCTGTGGGGCAGTTGATGGCTCCCACCACCTTTTGTAGCCAAATGCAGTTTTCTCTGTTCTGAGCATCTATCCTTTGCACATTCTCTCAACAAGCTTTTGGGGAGATTGATAATAAAGTCCCCCTCCCCCCCAGAATGACTATGGCTGGCAATCTCTGAAGGTAATTGCAGCACTTCCCAGAAAGCCACACTCCCTACTTACCACCGCTCCCTCAAGAAGTCTGTTCTTAGATGTGTTGTGCCTTTGCTAATGATGAAACTGAGGACCAGACTGAGCGACAAGATTTGCCATGGTCACATACTACTCTGTGACAAAGGAGAGTTGACCACATGCATTTTGCCTCCAACAATATCTGTAGCTTTTTCACTATTTCAAGATGAATAATATATGTTCAAATTAATTTTGTTTGTCTCTTTTGTCCTCTCAGAAATATGGTTTTGAGAAGCTCAGTCTCAGCATGGGAAAAGGTATCCATTGACTTGATGTGGCATCCAAGCTGAGTTCAACATGTTGCCCTATAGTGTGCTCTCATTTCCATGCTTTTCCCTTCCCTCTATCCATCTGGAAAACCGACACAGAGATAACAGAGGACAGAGAGTAGGCCTCCGGGGGATTTGGTGAATATTGATCCTGTGTGAGTCCTCAAGTTAGCAAGTAGAAGTGGTCTCCAGTGGGGGCATGTTTGAGCTGTTTTATAAAGAAAAACCCTTGCCGGCAGGACTGTGACCCTCAAAATTCTCCCAGCCACACAGCAAAAGAGCCCAGGTAGCAGACAGCTGCAGGGCAGAGACCAAAGTTGGAGAGCAATCATAGGCTGCTCCTTCCCATGGCTTTTCGGAAACTGGGACACAGCAAGGCGATGAGGGGAGAAAGCATGAAGACACATGCATTTCCTACTCTGGGGAGAAAACTAGGCCATCTTAGTACAGAGAGATGCTAGAGAGCCCACTGAGAGCTGCTTCCTCCTTTCCCTGCCATGAATTCTGGCACACTGAACATTTACCCCTACCACTCGCCAAACCTTTTTTATAAGCAAGCTGCACCATTTCCACTAGTGATTTCCAGTATAGCCTTTGGTGATTTCTTCCTGGCTGTAGCTATCCTCCCTGGGAAGAGAGAACAGCAAATGTCTTGACTTTTGTGCTAGTCAGTGCCTAGTGGGTCAATTCTTCAGTGGGTCCTGGGCTGCAGGGCACTATTGTCCTGTCCCAGACTAAATTTCATGGGCACTACAGCACTTGTTTCTCCATTATTGCTCTACTGTGAAATAAAATCCCCACTTCTCAATCATTGAAAGGGAATTTTCTTTTTGTCCCAGGAGGCTGTAGGGCCTCTGCATAGCCTTCACCACAGGACGAATCCCTCTTATCAGAAGGAAGCAAAAAAGTGCCTGGAGCATCATGAGGGAATCGGAACAGCATCCTGAGTGTTCCGATTCCCTCATGATGCTTTGCTGATAACTTGAGAATCCCAGATGAAATTGACTGCTTCCCCTTCTTTTTAATGCCTTCTCCCATTTTGTTGGTTACAAATATTTATTTATCTCAAGGGTTTGAACTTCATGTTTAATTCTGGCTGTAAGAATGAAATCCAACCTTCTTTGATTTGCACCCTACTCCTAAGCATGTCCTGTGCTAATAGCAGAAGAATGAAGAAGAAGAAAAAGAAGAGGAGGAGGGGGAAAGGAAGAAGGGAGAAGAAGAATGAAGAAGAAAGAAGAAGAAAATAATGCCTGCCAAAGAGGTAACAGAACTAGGAATCAGCTTCTCACTAGATTCCCCCGACTAGAATCTGCTGTGCTCTGTTACCATGTTGTCTATGCCACTTTCTGGTTGTCAGTCTGTTCGGCGGGAGCCTCTAGAGATCGAGGGAGGCCTATAAGGACACAGCCAATGGTGTTGCTACTCTGCTCAGAAAAGAGCAGTCCTGACCAGAAAAGGTGTCTCATAAAACAGTGTGTATGCGCGCGCACGCGTGTGCGTGTGTGTGCGTGTGTGTGTCTGTGTGTGTGTATAGTGGCTCACACCTTTAAATATTAGGGTAGTAGAACCAATCAGAAATTTAAGGTCATTCTTGGCTACATATCCAGGTGGAGGCCAACTTAGGTTATACAAAACGTTGTTACAAAATAAAACAAGACAAAACAAACAATAAACAACAAAAAACATTGGTTGGCTAAGTGAGGAGTGAGTAGCCAAGTGACCTTTAATATGGTCTATCAGTGAGGAAAGACAAGACTCTAAGAGGAACCTAACACTGTCCATTCTGCTCCTCACTCTCTGGCCCGGGTCTCTCCGGTCTCACCCTCTGAGAGCTAGCTGTGGCCTCTGTCATACTTCCTCTGAGTCAGCAATTGCTGAAGCCAAGGGAGTCCCACATACTCTGTGTCTACAGATGCCAAGGTTTTCCCTACCCCAGGCATGTTGACTGAGTCTATTGAAAGTGCACTCTGCTTTGGTTTTCCTCTGAAGTATTCAAACTCCTTGATGGACTTCAGCTCCAACCCTAAGCCCCAGTGTGTTTCAGTTAGGTTCCATCTCCATGTTTGCCTTCTACCTATCCTCCATTGGAAGTGCTAGATACAGTCATCCTTCCACTCAGCCGCTGATAAGCTTTTGGTATCCAGTAGTTCAACATCTGACAGTCGAATACTAAACACCCAGTGTCTCCATGTTCCTAATTACATTTGGCCCACAAGATAAGCCTACATTTCAGACACCAATGCCTGTGCAGGTCACAAACACACTTGCCCTTACATCTTTTTTCATTTCTCCCTTCCCTCCCTCTGTCCTTCTCCCCGCCTCCAAGGTCCTGTTTTGGAACTCATAAAACTCTTCCCTCAGCAGCCTGAGTGTTGAGATTAAAGTCATATACCATTACACCTTGAAAATCATTTCTTGGTGTTTGATATTGAACTCATAGCACTGTTCTAATCACTTTAAGCAATTCCCAGGCCTCCGCATCAGCTTCGCAGGGACATGATTTCTGAAGTCCCATCTTCCTCTCCCTCCTCACTAGGTTGTCAGGCTAAGGACACAGCCCAAACTATGTCAGACGTCTCTTGGGTTCCTACAAACAGATTGGAAGCAGGCCCACCAAACATGGAGAGGACAAAACACTAAGTTGATTTATGTGGAAAACTCTATGCAGTTCTTCCCCACCCTACCCTTTTTATTCTATCTGGTCCCCTCCCCCACCTCCTCCCAGACCCTTCCTGTAGCTCATCAGCACGTGTGCCATGACTCTTCCCTGGGTGCTTCCAGTCACCACTAAGTCCTGCTGACTTAGTGAATGCACAACCTCTGGAAAGTGTGATGGACGTCAACCATAGAACAGACTTCAAGAAGAAGGGGATGGCATTCAGACCAATCCCACAAAATGTAGATGGTAAATAGAGGAGAAGCCAGAGAGGGCAGCAAGTCTCCAGGATCATCTACTGCGTTAGACTGCTCTGGCCTCAGGTCTATGGCTCGTATGCTGAGCTTTTCTTAAAATTTTATACTGTTATTGCTATTACTATTATATTATCATTAATCATTAGTGTGTGTGTGTTTGTGTGTAAGCATGCGCATACCATAGTGCACATGTGGAAGTCAGAGAACAGCTTAACTTTCTGAGGTCCATTTTCTCATTCCCTTATGGGCTTCAGGGAATGAATACAAGTCACCAGACTTGCACAAGAACTTTCACCCACTGAGCCATCTCACCAGCCCTGACACTAAGTCCAAATCCACATGTTCTAAATAACTTCTTAATTCACCTCGACTAAAGTCTGGTGCCTGACTTTACGGTCATTTTCTAGCCTTCTCACTTACTAATGATAATGACAATCAACGCCTTGTGCTCTTCAGTAAATGAAACAGGAACTCCATGAGGTCTATGGGGCAGCGGTTTTAGTCCTGCTTTACTGAGGAGAAAAGGTAGAGCCTGAGGATCTTAGATATTTACTCCAGGCCGAGCGGTAACACTCAGCTCTGACTGGAGTAATTCTAGTTTACTGTGTTTGCTCTTTCCAGTGTTCGTGGTCATTTCTGTGACAGGAACTAGGAAAATGGATTTTGAAAGACTGAACTGTGATGGGTTTTCAAGTGCTCAGTTTAGATTAATATATAAGCATATGGCCTTTTCTCCTGAGCTGCTTCCTAGATACCACACTATAGCTACCTTGGGCCCAGCACAACTACTGTTACTCCCAACTAAACTATTACTCTGCTCCAGCATCACTAGGACTTTGGCAGACTCAGCCAGTACTCCCTGTTAAAAAAGAACTGACTTGCAAATAAAGTGGGGCATTTGTATTTGCATTTCAGGAAGTGTAGCCAAGTCAAATACAATGACCATACTAACTAAATATTGCAGGCATTTCCTTTTCAGCTTCTCGGCCTGTCACCCACTCAATCTGATGTAGAATGGCCATACAAGAATGTGATAAACAATTTTTCCTTCCTAAGCAAGGACTTAGCATGAATAGAAAGGAATAGGAGAGAAAGAGTTAACCATGGAAATATTTGCTTTCCTTGGGCCAAGTATCTGTGGAAAGGAATTGGGGCTGTTTGGGATCAAGCTATTTTTGTGTGCTATGTGTGGGGGAATCTCAGTGTGATACACATTTTTTAAGGCACAGTTAGTTCAAAATATGGAGCCGGGACACATAACATGTTTGGTGTATTTCAGGTTACTTAATGGTATATGGGACAAGAGGTGGAAAATATTTGCAAAGAAGTAGATTTGTGCCTAGTGGCTACTTAAAACTATGATCCCTTTCCTATCTCAAATGTCTCAAAGTACAAATAATATATGATCTGGGTTTTGTGGATGCTTGGAAAGCAGTGACAAGCACAGAGTAGGCACAGATAAGGAACAGCTGAAATTCTCATTCAAGCTGGAGGAAAAACTCCCTGACCAGAAGAGCTTTCAGTTGCTGGATTAGGGAGTTCAAGTAAATTATAATTTGACTACAAGGAGAGTTCAATCAGGAAGGGAGCTCAGGGGAGGGATAGACCAACTATCAAAGTGATGCTGAAGGAGCCATAGCCTAGAAAGGGAGGGAATTTATACAAAATGAAGAAAAAAAGGCATAACCAAGCTGGGACCAGGATTCTGAAAGGTTCCTTTCCAGTGCTTGACCACATAGATAGGGATGAGCACGTGAAGGTACAGAGAAGAGCCAGGGGTAAATACTTTTCTTTGTCACTTATGGTTTGTTTTTAGGGGTTAGGAGGAGGATATAGGGGGAACAAATGACAATGGGCCTGCAAAAGCAGCTGTAGACGTAAATCACAAAACAATCCCACACCAGTTTGGAATTATGATTAATAAAAGGGTAATTTATTAAAGGGGAAAACTTACAGATCACTGTCCTAGACAACAGCCCTCTGTGCAACTAGGAACAGAGTCTAGTAGCTGCAAACAGAGCTGGGAGCAAGAGAGAGAGAGAGAGAGAGAGAGAGAGAGAGAGAGAGAGAGAGAGAGAGAGAGAGAGAGAGAGAGAGAGAGAGAGAGAGAGAGAGAGAGAGAGAGAGAGAGCAGGGCTACCACTGCTTTTTAAAGCAAAAGAGACCACACCCAAGTGAGCAAGTATCTTAAAGGCTATTGGCTGAAGGAGCAGAAGGAGCTTCCACAACAAGCAGCCATCACTAGATCTCAGATCTTCTTTATAATAGGTGGAAGGAAAGGACTGCCTACTGGCAAGTCTTGGCTCACTGGACTAGTTCTTTCTTCTCAGATTTGTTCTGCTAAACATTGATAACTGTTCATTTCACCCCTGAGGCCTAACACAACAAAAATTCTCTGTGGGCCTGATGGATCCTCTCCATCCAAGATTATGGGGCTCCTTTAAAAAATGTTTTTATTAATTAATGTGTTTTCCAGCCATATCCTTCTTCTCTCCCCAGTCATTCTCCCCCAACTTCTGCCCCTATCCACTCCTCCTCCTTTGTCTTCTTGTTTGGCTGTGGGTCTTTGCATCTGCTCCTGTCAGTTGCTGGATGCAGCCTCTCTGATGACAATTGGTCTAGGCACCAATCTATGAGTATAGAAAAATATCATTAGGAATCATTTCATTGACTTTTTTTGCTTTTGTTTTTGCTTTGTATTTTTTTTTGAGACAGGGTTTCTCTGTAGCTTTGGAATCTATCCTAGAACTAGATATTGTAGATCAGGCTGGTCTTGAACTCATAGAGATCCACCTGCCTCAACCTCCTGAGTGCTGGGATTAAAGGCGTGCACCACCACCACACTTTTTTTTTCAAGTCTCAGCTGTGTTTGGTTCTATCCTAGGTCTCTGGGCTGTCCAGCCTCTGGGTCTTGGCCATCCAGGACGTATCAGGAGCAGGTTCCCTCTCATGGTATTGGTCTCAAGCTGGATCAGTCATTGGTTGACCACCCCCATAATTTCTGTGCCACCTTTACCCCCAGCACATCTTGTAGGCAGGACAAATTGTAAGCCAAGGGTCATGTGGCTGGGTTGGAGTCTGAGTTCCTTCAGTGAAAGTCTTGCCTGGTTATAGGAGATGGCTGTTCTGACTCTGTATCTTCCATTGCTAGCAATCTTAGCTAAGGTCACCCTCATAGATTCCTGGGAGTTTCCATTGCTCTAAGTACCTAGCTCATCCCAGATATGCCCTTGACTACAGTTGTCTTGGCTAGTACTCTTTTCCTCCATACTCCCCTGACCTGATCATTCATGTTTCCATTACCATCCCCCATCCAGAACCGTAACCATAACCTGTCCACTGGCAATGTCCATTCTATTTCCCCTTCACAGTGAGATTCATGCATCCCCAACTTGAACCCTCCTTGTTACTTAGTTTTTCGGGGTCTTTGGGTTGTAGCATCATTATCCTTTACTTTATGACTAATGTCCACTTATAACTGGGTACATACCATGTTCATATTTCTGGGTCTGGGTTACTTCACTCAAGATGATTTTTTCTAGTTCCATCAATTTGCTTGCAAACTTCATGATATCATTGTTTTTAACAGCTGAATAATATTCCATTGTGTAAATGTACCACATTTTCTTTACCCATTCTTCAGTTGAGGGGCATCTAGGTTGTTTCCATTCTCCGGCTATTACAAATAAAGATACTATGAACATAATTGAGTAAGTGTTCTTGTGGTATGATTGAGCATCTTTTCGGTGAATACTCAAGACTGGTATAACTGGATCTTGAGGTAGATCAGTTCCCAATTTTCTGAGAAACTACCATATTGATTTCCAAAGTGGCTGTACAAGTTTGCACTCCCATTTGTGGTGGAGGAGTGTTCCACTTGCTCCACATGCTCTCCAGCATGAGCTGTCACTTGTGTTTTTGATCTTAGCCATTCTGACAGGCATAAGATGGAATCTCAGGGTTGCTTTGATTTGATTTGCATTTCCATGATGGCTAAGGATGTTGAACATTTATTTAAGTGTTTCTTTGCCATTTGAGATTTTTCTGTTGAGAATTCTCTATTTATATCTGTCCACTATTTTTAATTGGTTTATTTGGTTTATTGGTGTTAACTTTCTTTAGGTGTGTGTGTTGTAAATAGGCGGAGAGAGGGGGGTGCCTGTTGTTTGTTCCCCGCACCCAGCTTCCAAGCCCCCAGCCGCTGGCCCGCTCAAGCGGCTGGCTGCACCCGAAATAACCACATGACAAACTGGATTCGTTTAAACTCTGCCTGGCTTATTATCACTAGCCTTTCCTTGGCTAGCTCTCATAATTAAACTAACCCATTATAAAAGTTT
>JAQHUG010000281.1:205078-229288 GCA_028555095.1 Dicrostonyx torquatus | reverse complement strand
GTGGTGACATACCGGAAGGGTCTAACCTGCATCCATCTGCAGCGGCGGCTCCTGGCTTCTGCCTCACTTCCTTCTTCTCCTCCCAGAACTTCCATTCTGTCTACTCCGCCCACCTAAGGCTTGGCCTAACTATAAGCCAGACAGGTCTTTATTTAGCCAATCAAGGCACAGAAATACAGGTGGACCCTCCCACATGTGTGTGTGTGCATGTGTGTGTGTGTGTGTGTATGTGTGTGTGTGAGTGTGTGTATGGAAATCAGCCCTCCATCAGATGTGGAGTTGGTAAAGGTATTTTTCCCATTCTGTAGGCTGTTGTTTTGTGTTTTTGATGGTATGTTTTGCCTTACAGAAGATTTTCAGTTTCATGAGATCCTATTTATTAATTGTTGATCTTAGTGCCTGTACTATTGATTTTATGTTCATGAAGTAGTTTCCTGTGCAAATGCATTCAGGGCTATTTTCCACTTTCTCCTCTATCAGGTTCAGTGTGTCTGGTTTTATGTTGAAGTCTTTGACCCACTTGGACTGGAGTTTTCTGCAGGATTGACAGATATGGATCTGTTTGCACTCTTCTACATACTGACATCTGGTGAAGATGGGGCTCAAACAGAGATTTAAGAGAGTGAATGGTAGCTGGACAGTGGTGGCACTCAAGAGGCAGAAGCAGGCAGATCTCTGTGAGTTTGAGGCCAGCCTGGTCTACAAGAGCTAGTTCCAGGACAGGCTCCAAAACTACAAAGAAACCCTGTCTTGAAAAACCAAAGAGAGAAAGAGAGAGCAAGAGTGAGAGAGAGAAAGAGAGAGAATGGCAAATCAGAGGTGTATTTCCGGTGACATTTTGAAGGGGAAACTTAGCTAAAGCTCAGAGGTGGGGTAAAATTCTTACGATTTTCAATACAACCTATATTGAAGGTGAGGATTTGACTGAGGAAGTGATGTGGCACCTGGAAGCCAACCTGTGTGCAAGTCTGTGAGTGGAGTGGGAAGTCCTTCTGTATATGCATTGCTTTTATTGGTTAATGAACAACTCTTGTTTTGGCCAGTGGCTTAACAAAATAGAGCAAGGCAGGAATTTCAAGCAGATAGAGGAGGAAAGCAAGTGGAGTCAGAGAGAAGCCTTGTAGCTACCACAGGAGATAGATGCCTTTACCAGAGCCTGCAAAAAAAATTTGCTGGTAGGCCATGACCTCATGGCAATGCACTGATTAATAGAGATATGTTAATTTAGGATATAAGAGCTAGCTAGAAATATGCCTAAGCTATTAGCCAAACATTATTGAAAACAATATAGTTTCTGTGTGATTATTTCAGGTCTGAGTGATTGGGACCAAATAGCCTCCCTCAACAGATTGGCGAGCCAACATGTACCAGCTAAATCCACATAAAACCTGAGAGAGATTGTAAAGAAATTCTCGACACAAAAGAACAAAATTTGGTCACATTTTTTTCAGATAGGCTCTATTTGTTGGCTATGAGTAAGAGTGCCATGGCTCCTTTCAGAGAATCTTCCTGATTCAGTGGTAGCAGCAAAAAATCCCACACAATTTCAAAACAGCAGCTTCCTGGTTTGTGCTGCCAGCATGAACTCTGGCTCTTTCAGGAGACCAAGCACTTAAATGGGGTCTGTGAGCAGTGTGTTTCAAATTGATTAATGGTGACACAGACCCTCTGTGACCCTGGATCTGGGACAGAGAGAATGACTCTCAGAGGCAGTGAACATGTCTCTACCATGTTGGACTAGGCAGAGTAAGCAGACAGGATGGCGGAGTTGGTTCTAGCCATGCCTGCTTAGCAGAAAGAAAGAAAAAAAGAAAGAAAGAAAATAAGAAAGAACTCCTGGTCAAAAAATAATTACATATACGTGTACAAGAGACCTGCCTGTTTCTGCTTCCTGTATCCTTTGATTGAAGCTATGCACCACCATGGCCGCCAATACTAAGAATGGATGAAGCCCAGGTATTAAGCCTAATAGAGCCATTCTTTCACAGGAAAAGACCTATAGTCTGTCTCATAGTCAAATCTACATAATTTCTGGCCTTTGATTCAGCTTTTGTGTGAGTTGTAAAACTACCAGAGAAAAAGGGGAGAAAAATTAATTTTTTTGTTTGTCCTATGTTGTTTTGTTTTAATTTGCCTCTCCCTGGGTTTTGCCCAAATTATAATAAATGAAGTTTATATCACTGATTTTTGATCTTCTAAATTTTCTTTTAGAATATTGTGAGTAATATCATTACTTTTAAGGTATTTTAAAAAGCTAATAAAAATTAAAATTGAAGACAATACTTTGAAAACATACATACATACATACATACAAATAGTTGAACTGGGCATTCGGTAGATTATGCCTGTAATCCTAGTACATGAAAACCTGAGGCAGGTATATATAGAGTTAAAAGCCAGTCTAAACAACATAATGATTTTTTGTAGCAAAAACAAAATAAAGGTATAAATAGTAAATATGCAAGTTAGTTAAATAGTTAACATAGTGGGGAAACAAATGCAACAGGTAATGAGCTTAAGATTTTAGTTCAGCTATGGGGTTGACTCATCCAGTAAACACTGGTGCAATTTATATGTGTTCTGAAAGGTCAAGTAATAAACACAGAAGAAAAACGATCCATGGTTGCCAGGAGTTTGAAGGGAGAAGAAGGGTGGAGCTGTACAATGCAAGGGATACTTAGAACAGTACAACTATTCTGTACAATTCTGTGATGGTGGATATATGACATGCTAGATTTTCCAAAATGTGTGATCTTTTGTAAAACAAAGAATAAATGTCAATGTAAGCTATTTGCTTGAGGTATTGATAATGTAAGTAATATTGTTTCACCAATTTTAATGGATATGTCACACTAACAAAAGATGTTGATATTAGAGGGAACTGAAAGAATATATGGAAACTCTCGGCTCAATTCTTCTGCAAACCTAAAACATAAACTCTATTAGTTAAAACAGGAAAAAACAATCAGCCTAGATATTCACTTATGGAAGGCTGAAGCACAGAGCTAGGGAAGTCTATTCAATTACAAAGACAAATAAACTAGTAGACCATGAAATCCTACCTAAAAGTTTGCACTGACATTAGAATGAGCAAAGAATAACTTAGACATATATCTAGACACTTAGCATTAGCGATATGTTGGCAACTTTTTTTTTGGGGGGGGGGTCTTTCGAGACAGGGTTTCTCTGTAGTTTTCGAGCCTGTCCTGGAACTAGCTCTTGTAGACCAGGCTGGTCTCGAACTCACAGAGATCTGCCTGCCTCTGCCTTCCCGAGTGCTGGGATTAAAGGTGTGCACCACCACCGCCTGGCTTGTTGGCAACTTTTAAAGAAGAATAAAGGATATGTAAGCTAACAACACTTATTATAAGATATAGTGCTTAAGTGATATGATGTTAGCACAGGATTAATTCAAAGAATTAAAAATAAAACTAATCAGAAACAGATCAGAAAGCTCAGTATATTTCTTATAGGTGTAGACAAGTTTGATGCATAACAATGGTAGAATAGCAAAGGGGCAAGGAAAGGATAGAGTAGTCACAAAAATGGTACTCTAGTGTCAAACTCCACCGATAAGAAGAATAAACAATGTAAAAGCTAAAATGGTTAAAAGAACAGCTTATTACATTATAATCTCAAAATAAAAGCAATAACTAAAAAAACACTTAAAGGAAAACACATAAAGCTGCATTTATTAAGTGGACCATTTTGGTTATTGATTTGAACTGTCAGTTTGATTAGGTTGAGATGTACCTAGGGAATTAACCAGAAACACTTCCAAGCTTCTCTGTGAGCCACATTCTAGATATTTTTGACTCAGGAGGGAACCCATACACACACAAAAGGAAACAGCACTATACCATGGGTTGGAGCCCCAGACTGGATAAAGGTGGCAGAGGAGTGAAGCCATCTAAAACCCAGCATCACATCTCTCTACTTCCTGTTCACAAGGATGCAGCCTTCTGCTGCTGCTCCTGTGCCTTTTCCATCATGATAGACTGTACTTCTCTGCACTATGAGCCAACATCAACTTTTCTGTCACTAAGTTGCTTTTAATCAGGTATTTGGTAATAATGATGGGAAAAATAATTAGTCCAGATACTGTAACAGAAAAAATAAACAGAACAAACTTTAAAATGTTAATAAATTTGACTTTGTTTAATTAAATCACTTCTATAACAAAGACAGTATATGGGGGCTTACACCTAGTCTTATTATAACTTCTTTTGCCATGTTCAGCTGTTCTGTGGACATTCCTGGGAAGTCTGGTCTTGTCTTTATTTATTTATTTGTTTTGAAGGGGGAAACAGAGAAGTGGATCTGAGGGAAAGCACAGAGGGATGAGGGACTGGGAGGAGTAGAGGGAGGGGAAACTGTGGTCTGGTTGTAATGCATAAAAGAGAGAAAAAAGAAAAGGAACAAAGGAACAAATCCGTAAACAAACAAACAAACAAAAAGGCAATATAAAGTTTAAAGATAAAAAACAGGCTGACAAAGATATTTTTAATATAAATAATTGGCAAAGATTCATATCCATAACTTTTTAAAAATTTCCAAGCAAAAATAAAAGACAAACAGCCCAGCTTAAGTGTCCTGGAAATTTTCCACACAGGTTGGATTGTGCTTGTGTGAATAAGGCTCTGAGTTCCACTGCCAACATGTTACATACACAAAGTATTATCCTAGGCAATTGAAACAGGCAGAAACATGAGCAGGAACTATGGAGAGGATAAAATCCGAAAGGCTATTAATTACGTGAAACAGTAATCAACTCCAAGAAATCATGTAAACAAAAACTAAATAAGCCAGGAAAATAAAACTATATGCTATGTAACTCCACAAATGGGAAATTTAGAATGGAGAAATTTAAAGAGACAGAAAATTGATTAGTGCTTGATTAGGTCTAGGAGGGTAGGAGATAAGGGGTTGTTAGTCAAAGGACACAGGGCTTCTCTTTTAAGTGAAAATGTTTAAAAATTAGCTATGGAAGGAGGAGTTTGGAGAGATGCTGCTCTTCCAGAGAACCTGAGCTCAGTTCTCTACATGAGGCAGCTCACAACTTGTAACTCTAGCTTCTGGCCTCTGCGGGCACTCACAGCTGTGTGGTACACACACACACACACACAGAGATACGTAATTAAAAATAAAAATAGGTGATCAGCATTTGGCTTGGCAGTTAAAAGCACTTGTTGCTCTTAAGAACCCACAAGTAACTTCAGTCCCAGGGAATACAAAACACTCTTCTGAACTCTGCAGGAACCAGGTACACATATGGTGCACATACATACATGTAGGCAAAACACTCACACACGTAAAAGTAATCAAATAAATCTAAAAATTAAAAATAAATCTTAGAAAACAAAATAAAATTTGCTTTGCAATGGTTTCACAGGTCTGTGACTCTACATGAATGTATGAATTAATATTATGGTATGTGAATTAGATCTTTTAAAAGCTGTTAAGACATATGTCAGGGAATTGATCTTTTGTTTGATTGCTTGGAGGTCAAAAAATATCCTTTTTATGATTTCAGTTCTCTTACACATGCTGAAGCTTTTTATGGCCCAGAACACAGTCTTTGTTAGTGAATGTTCTTTTTTTTCTTTTCAACACAGGGTTTCCCTGTGTAACAGTCCTAGCTGTCCTGGAACTTGCTCTTGTAGACCAGACTGGCCTCGAACTCACGGAGATTCACCTGCCTTTGTCTCCCGAGTGATGGGATTAAAGGCGTGAACCATCAATGCCCAGGCAGTGAGTGCTCTTTAGTAATGATGTGTATTCTGTTCTTGTGTGCGTAGAGTGTCATGTGAAAGTCATTTAGATCAATTTGATTGACAATGAAATTCAAGTACTCTATATTCTTACTGATTTACTTCCTATTTGTCCATTGATGAGTCCAAGAGGGTGTTGGAATCACCAACTCTAATTGTGGGTTTGACTATTCTTCCCCTGGTTCCATCAACTTTTGCTTATTAAAGCTTGCCATCAAATATAAAAAAACATTTTGATGAATTGACCTGTTTATAATTATAAATAATTCTTCTTTATCCCTGGCTACATTCTGTGCACTGAAGTCTACCTAATGGGGATAGCCATTCCAGCTTTCTTTTCATTAGTGTTTGCTTGCTATATCTTTTCCTGTCTATTGCCTTTTAAATTATATGCATATTTACAACTAAAATGTTTTTAGTTTTGCATTTTTTATCAAACTGAATATGTTTTAACGATAAGTGTTCAGATTTTTACATTTAATTACATTATAATTTTTTTTTAGTCTAAGTCTGCAAGCTTCCTATTCAATTTCCATTTGCCCAATCTGGTCTTGTTTCATGATTTACCTTCTTTCTTTTTTGATTAATTACTTCCATGATTCTTCATTCTCTTCATTATGTGCTTTGCCAGCTAGCTTAGTTTTGTTTGCATTGTTTCTTCTATTCTTCACTTTAAAACCTTTAACTTTGCTGGGTGGTGGTGGCGCACGTCTTTAATCCCAGCACTTGGGAGGCAGAGGCAGGCGGATCTCTGTGAGTTCGAGACCAGCCTGGTCTACAAGAGCTAGTTCCAGCGCAGGCTCCAAAGCCACAGAGAAACCCTGTCTCGAAAAACCAAAAAAAAAAAAAACCCTTTAACTTAGTGCAATATTATAGCACTAGGCATATACTATAAAATTTGAAAAATTATGCTTCCATTTTCCCTTTCTTGTATTTTGTTTTCATACATTTTATTTCTACATATTAAATATGTAGAGATATATTACACTAAAATGTACTGTTATTCATTTAAATCAATAATTTTCATGTAAGTAGACTATAATAATTTAATTATATTAATATATTACATGGTCGCACAATCATTGACACTTTTTTGATGGCTATAATCCTTCCTAATATTTTCTTAAAATCTTTATTTCACTTTCACATTGAAGAAATATTTTCATGGGTTTTAGATTTTTAGGTCGACTATTTTTGCTCAGTACATTTAAGATTGCAATTCATTGTCTTCTAGCTTGCATGATTTCTGGCAAGAAATCTGACTCACTTTTTGTTTGTCATTTTATAATATATTGCTTTTTCTTTTGTTGTTTTCAATATTTATTCTTATCAGTGTTTTTTTTTAACAATTTGATTACAGTGTATTAAGATCCAGCTTTTTTGTTTTGTTTTGTTGGGGATTCTTGGGATTCTTGGATCTGTCAATGTTTAGCTATTGTAAAACTAAAAAACAATTCCGGTCTTACTTTCCAAATGTTTTTCCAGCTCCTTCTTCTGTAATCAGAGTTGTTAGAATCAAAGAATTCACGTATTCTTTGTTATGTTTTGAATGTGGAATGTTCCCTGCCCAACCAGGATCTTGTGTTTGAGAGTCTCTAACTTTGGTACTATTTTGGGAGGTGCTGGAACCCTTATAGGAGGTAAAGCCTAGCTCAAGAAAGTCAGTAGGTGATGGGAAAACCTAGTGCATTTTTATACCCCAGCCCCAGTTCTTACCCAACCTTTTTGCTTTTTGACTGCCAATGTAACATAACTAGCTATCTCACACTCCAGTGGCCACAGCCGCAAGCAACCCACATTTCCACACTTTCCCCTACATGATGGACTATATCCTCTTAAACTGTGAGACCAAATAAATCCTTATTCCCTTAAATTGTTTCTGCCAGGTATTTTGTCACAGAGATGAGAAAAGTAACTAATGCAGTCTTAAATAGAAAGATTCTAATTAATAGATGTAGAAGAAACGAAAACACTAGAAAACCATGATTGCAGTGCCAATAGTGAAATACATGACAGGAGTAATCCATCAATAGATGCACTAAAGTTTAAGTAGAATATAATGCTGCATCCTCTCAAGTATTTTTCTCAAAATAGTCATTTATTTCAGGGGTGAGGAGAAAAAAATATCGGGCAATTCTGACAGAAACCATATTATCCAGGTAGTGAGCTTAAACCTCCCAATAATAAATACCAATGTCCCATATCTCTATATGTTGAACTGAGCAAGCCCAGTTAGATAACTTCAATGTAGTCATGAAAAAACACTATTCAAAACCATCTTGAGGGACATTTTGCATGCAACAAGCTGATACTTGTATGATAAAGTGCCATAGATTGAGGAGACTAAGAAGATATGATGACCAAATGGAATGGAGGGCCTAGAGTTGGCATGGGAACAGAAAAAATATGTTAGTTAAAAAATTATCAAAAATTAAAATAAAGTCTATTATCTATTGTGTTGTGCTGAGGTTAATGTATTAGTTTTGAGGACTGTACTGGTTGAGTTTTGCCTACTTAACACAAACTTACACATGTCTGAGAAGAGGGAATCTTTTTTATTTATTTTTTAAAAAGGAAAACAAACTATCTTTTTTCATTATATATACCAACCCAAGTTCCTACTACCTCCCCTCTTCCCATTCCCTCCACATACCTCCCCCCACTTCACCCCCATCCAATCCCCAGAGAGGGTAAGTCACATTGCTTTGGGGAAGGACCAAGGCTGTCCCTAATATATCTAGGCTAAGCAAGGTATTGATCCAAAGAGAATAGGTTTCCAAAAACCAATACACACAGTAGGGATAAATCCTGATGCCACTGCCAGTGACCCTTCAGTCTGCCCCAGCCATGCAGCTGTCAACCATATTCAGAGGGACTAGTTTGGTCCTATGCGTGTTTCTTCCCAGTCTGGCTGGAGTTTGTGAGCTCCCATAAGCTCAGGTAAACTGTTTCAGTGGGTGTGCCAATCCTGGGCTTGACTGCTCATATTCTCATTCCTCCCACTCTTCAACTGGACTTTGGTAGCTCATTCCAGTGCTCCAATGTGGCTCTTTGTCTCTGTTTTTATTAGTTGCTGGATGAAAGTTCTAAAGTGATATTTATGATATTAATCAGTCTGACTACAGGGCAAGTCAAAACTGGATGCCCTCTCCTCTATTGCTTATGGACTTAGCTGGGGTCATCATTGTGGATTCCTGGAAATTTCTCTAGAGCTAGGTTTCTGCTAACCCTATAATGGTTCCCTCAGTCAAGATACCTCTTTCCTTGCTCTCATCTTTATCCTTATTCCATCTCGACTATCCCATTTCCTCAAGTTCTCTTCACCCATTCACTCTACTCTCCTCTTCCCCTTCCACTCTCCCTCCTCCCCCAACCCCCATAATTGGGAATCAAATTACTTCAGGATCCAGCAATACCACTCGGGCACATATCCTAAAGATGCTCAATCATGCTATAAAGGCATTTGTTCAACTATATTCAATAGCAGTATTATTTGTATTAGCCACAACCTGGAAACAACCTAGATGCCCCTCAACTGAAGAATGGATAAAGAAAATGTGGCACATTTACACATTAGAGTACTACTCAGTGGCAAAAACAATGACATCTTGAATTTTGCATGCAAATGGATGGAATTAGAAAACACTATCCTGAATGAAGTAACCCAGACCCAAAAAGATGAATATGGTATGTACTCACTCATAAGTGGATACTAGGTATAAACAAAAGATATTGAGCCTATAATTCATGGTCCTAGAGAAGCTAAGTAGTACGGTGAACCCTGAGAAAAATATAGATAGAAACACCTGGAAAGTGGAAATAGACAAGATAACCTGGGAAAGGGGAATCTTAATTGAGAAAATTACTCAGCAAGATTGGTTTGCAGGCAAGTCTGTATGCCATTTCTTGGTTAATGATTGATGCAGGAGGGTCCAGCTTACTGGTGATGATGCTAGTTCTTGGTTGGTAGTCTTCAGTGCTGTGAAAAAGCAGGCTAAGCAAGCCATGAGGAGCAAGCCAGTAAGCAACACTCTACTACGGTCTCTGCATGAATTCCTGTCCCCATTTTCTACTTTGAGTACCTGCCCTGATTTCCATCAATAATGGAGTGCTATCTGAGAATCAAAAACTGAAATTAAGCCTTTTCTTCCCAAGTTGCTTTTATGCATGGTGTTTTGTTTTTTTTATTTTTTTATTGTTAAAAGCAAAATTTACATTTACTCCCCTTGTTCCCGGTCCTCCTGCTCCCCCACTACCCCACCGCCCTCCCCCTGCTTCCTTGAGATGGTGCAGGATACCCTGTCCTGTGGGAAGCCCTAGTCTCTCCCCCCTCCATCTCGGCCTAAGAAGATGTGCATTCATATAGAATAGGTTCCCAAATAGTCAATACATGCAGAAGAGATAGGTCCCAGTGCCATTATCATTGGCTTCTCAGTCAGTCCCCACTGGCATTCACATTCATAGAGTCCATTTAGGTCATTTGCTCATTCAGTCTTGGTCCAGCTGGATTTGATGAGCTCCCAATAGATCGAGCACACTGTCTCTGTTGGTGGGCCAGTCCCTCATGGTCCTGACTTCCTTTCTCATTTTCTCCCTCCTTCTGCTCTTCCACTGGACCTTGGTAGCTCGATCCCTTGTTCTGATGTGAATGTGGGTCTCTGGCTCTATCTCCATTCATCATGCAAAATTTCTATGGTGACGATTAGGATATTCAACAAAGTAACTATGGGACTATGCATGGTGTTTTATAACAACAATAGAAAGCCCAACTAAGACAAAGACTGTACCATAATTATATAAAGAATTGACCTGGGAGAAGCTGTTTGAAGAATGTGTATCACTTTTCTGTGTTAGTTTTTGTAACTTCTCTGTAAATATAAAGTTACTTCAAAATAAAAATATTTTAAATATTAGAGCATCTTATAGTTGTCACTATAGACATGCATTTATATAGCATACCAAATTGCATTAGACTAAAGGTTAGAATTTAGAATAGCAAAATTGAACACAAACACACATGTATATGTAGTAAAGAGTTTGTTTGTTCCTAGCTGCTCAGCCCTGAAATAACCATGTAGAAACTGTATTAATTAAAATTCTGCTTGGCCAATCACTTAAGCATATTGCTAGCTATCTCTTATATCCTTGGATTAGCCCATGTATATTATTTTAGATTTTACCACAAGGCTCATGGTCTACTGGAAGGGTTCCAGCTGGAAGCTCGCATCTTTCCCCTATTGCGGCTACATGGTGTCTTAATATTTATTTAGGCAGAAAAGGGAAAGTGATGTGGGATTCCCCTCTGTATGCTGTGAATACCATTGGTTAATGAATAAAGAATATGCCTTGGCCTGTGATAGGGTAGAATAGAGGTAGGTGGGGAAAACTAAACTGAATGCTGGGAGAAAGAAGGCAGAGTCAGAGAGAAGCCACGTAGCCTTGCTAGAGACAGACATCAGAACTTTACCCAGTAAGCAACAGCCCCGTGGTGGCACACAGATTAATGGAGATGGGTTAATTTAAGATATGAGTTAGCTGGAAATACGCTTAAGCTATTGGCCAAACAGTATTGCAATATATAATCTCATTTAAGTCTCTCATTTGACCTTTGAGATAAACTTGGTTCAAGAAAGAAACAGAATCTACCTGAGTTGAGTTGGTACAACTAATAGCAGGACATGAATTAGAACACATTTTTATGGCTTAATGTAAGGGCTCCTGCTGCATCTTCCTTTTTTTCAGCTTTGAACAGTTTGCAAATGCCTCAAGCTATTTTAGGTAACTGTTAGGCATAGGATCTATTCTTTAGGGCAGAGATGGGAGAATATTTTCTACAAAGGACCAGATAGTCAATATTTCAATCTTTGTAGGATAGTCTTTACAACAACTACTCAAGTCTGCTACTAAAGGACAAAAGTATTCATAGGTGACATGCAAACAAGTGTGTATCATTGTATGCCATTACAACTTTAGAAAGAAAAGTGGGAGGTTGAAACTATCTGTGGATCATAGATTGTTTATCTCTCTTACATTAGCTCAGGATTGACATCTAAGATATATTTCATGGAATAAAACAGGAGTAAAAATTTGAAACATGTCTTCAGCTGGACAATAGAAAGGAGATCATGATAGTAAGATCTGTGAAAAGGACAAAAGAATAACAATAGCAATAAGTATTCTGCCCTTTGTCCTATGTGGGCTCAACTGAAGGACAATCATGGAGTATAAAGAACACCAGAGGGGATAGACCTGTGAATGGAAAGTTGAACAGGCATCCCTCTTATGGGGGGAAGGGTCTGCAGAAACTACTACAACTTTTGATATTTCAGTTTTCTAAGACAGTGAAATAATTATTCAGTGAGCTCTCCAGGTCAGACTAGAATAGATGAAGGTCACCAGGAGATACGACTTTTAACTGAAGTAACTTTTCTCATTGCTTCTACTGATGTGGGATTTCCCCCCTGTATGCTGTGATTATCATTAATGAATAAAGAAACTGCTTTGGACCTATAGTATGGAAGAACTTAGCTAGGTGGGAAAAACTAAACTGAATGCTGGGAGAAATAAGGGTAGAGTCAGGGAGAAGCCATAGTCACTGCCAGGGATAGCTTTGCTGAAACCTTGCTGATAGGCCATGAGCCTTGTGGTAAAATATAAAATAACCGAGATGGGTTAATTCTAGATGTAAGAGTTAGCTAGAAATAAGCTTAAGTAATTGGCCAAGCAGTGATTTAATTAATATAGTTTCTGTGTGATTATTTCAGGGGTATGGGCAGTCAGAAAATTTACAAGCAGCCTCCTTACAACATCCAACACTTCTCTAAGCTAGGGTTTTCCATTTAGTTGTCAAAAGTTATGTACTTTGCATTATCCACTACACCCCTGAATCTTCCTGGCTGATTCATAATTCTGATCCTACGTTAAGTACAATAGTGTGTAAACAGTTCAGTGTCAGTGTAGACTATCCCCAGTAATCATTTATCTATAGTTGGCTTCTGAGACTTGTTCAGCTCATTTTTTAATTTATTATTATCCCTAGTTGTTGCAACATGAAGGATTGAAAATTAAACTTAACAGTAGTATAAATATAGCTAATGGAAAGAGAGAATTTATAAAATAATGTCTTTCAAAATGATACAAGTGATTTTAAAATGACTTACTGCCTCATACTATCCTTATGAATTATTCTCACTTCTCATTTTACCTCCTTTACACAACCAAGCAGGAGATAGAAAATGTAAGGAGTCTATGTTTCTTGCTGTGTGATTGTTTTATTTAATATTTATACATACATATGAGTTTTAACCAAATCTATCCTCATTCCCTCTTTGCCAACTCCTTCCTTATCTTCTTAACCACTTCTTTCTGCCTCTGAACTTCATATACTTTTTGAACCCACTAAGTCCACTTAGTACTGCCAGTATGTGCATGAGTATAGAATCATTTACTGGAGCACAGGTAGATGAATCATTAAAGAAAATTGACTCCCAACAGTTATCAATTGTCAATAGCTTCTCAGATAGGGATGAGACTTCCTTGGCCCCCCACTTCATCCATTTTAAGATTTTGACTGTCTTGATTTTGTAAAGGTATTATGTAAGTGGTCCCAGCTCCGGTGAGTTCATGTGTACAAATGCACTGTCTATTCCTGTTCCACTGAAGATGTCTACTCTCTCAGGTTATTACAATCTTTGTAGCCCCTGATTATTAAAAAAATTCTCATTCTCAAAATAAATTCATAGATTTAAAATTACAAATGTGATAACTTAAAATTTTATTTTACTTTGAAAATAAAAGAGAGTGTGTTTTTAATAATCAACTGCATTCAAACAGATCTTGGTATAGGAGGGTCCTTATGTATTTGGGTTGCTTACATTGCTTAAATAAAGAGACTGCCTTGCCCTGTAGGATAGGGCAGCCCTTAAGTGGGTGGAGTAGACAGAACAGAAGGCTGGGGAGAAGGGAAGTGTGACAGATGCCATGTTTCTCCAGCCCAAGATGGACTTTGGTTAGAATCTTTCTGGTAAGCCATGACCACATGGTGATACACAGATTACTAGATATGGGTTAGACTAATATGTATAAAAGGTTAAAACTAATGGGCCAAGCAGTATTTAAATGAATACAGTTTGTGTGTAAATTATTCCGGGTATAAGCTAGCCAGGACCAAAAGCAGGCTGGCGGCTAGGGGCTAGGAGCTGGGCGGCGGTGGGACACAGCCCGCTTCTCAAGGGCCTGTGCTCCTCTCAGGTGCTGGGAACACATCCCACTCCTCCTCGTACTGCAAGATCTTGGAATTATATATTTGCTGGTGTTTATCTTCAAGATCTGTTTGGAAGTATGAATTAAAGGTCTACTGTAGTGGTATATTATTTGTATTTTGATAAATAAATCTTGCCTGAAGACAAGAGGCACTAGGATTAAAGGTGAGGCACAAGATCAATGCAGAAACAAGTCCAGGTGATGGTGCCTCACCTTTAATCCTAGTACTAGGGAGTCATGTCTTTAATACCAGCACTAGAATGAATATAAAATTAGAGGAAAGAGAGATTTGGTCTGCTTAGGTTGCAGTTGCCCAGCCTTGGTAGAGGTAAGACTTTTCTAGTGGCTTGGTTGTTTACTTTTTTGATTTTTGGGTTGAATACCTATGTCTGATTCTGGGTTTTATTATTCTTACTACATTTAAATGTAGTGGTATACTATTTGTATTTTGATAAATAAATGTTGCCTGGAAACCAGAGGCAAAGTTAAAGTCACTAGAGGTCAGGCAATGGTGACACACACCTTTAATCCCAGGATTTGGGAGACAGAGTGAGATTGTTCTCTGGCCTATACAAGATCAATGCAGAAACAAATCCAGGTGGTGGTGGCCCATACCTTTAATCCCATTCCAAGAGAGTCACACACCTTTAATCCAAGCACTAGAGGGTGTATAAAATGGGAGGAGAGAGAGGTTTAGTTTACAGTCACCCAGCCTTGATAGAGGTAAGACTTCTCTAGTAGCTTGATTGATTGCCTTGCTTTTCTGGTTTTGGGGTTGAACCCCAATTTCTGTCTCTGGGTTTTTATTATTCATGGTAAAGCCTACCACACGTAATAGGGCATATTCTATACTATTATGTTATAAACACAGAAGCTTAGGTGAGTATAGCTGTGATGATACCATTAGAGTAAGAACAAGAATTAGATGGATTCCTGAGTACCTACTAATTCTTAAGTTTCAGGTTTCTATATTGATAGAATCTATACATTCTGATTCTCCTAAGAATCATTGGAGTTACATTTTATTGCCTCATTCTCAAATAGAGTCTTGAAGTAGGTATGTATCAGTTAATTTGCTCATGACTATACAGACAGCATGAGGTAGGCCACACAGTTCAGTCCTGTTTCTCTGACTCAAAAGTCTGTGCTCTTTTCTCTGTACCATATTGGTATCTAAAAATATGCTTCTTTGGATCTTGAGCAGGAAATTCACATGATGATACTGGAATATCTTATCATGCCTAGCAAGGAAGCTTTCAAAGACTACCAAGTTTATGTGAAAAGGACTCAGAATACTATTTAAATAGGCTCCCAATTGCCAAAGAGGGACCAAAGTTAGCCTCAATATGAAGAAAATGATGAATTTAGAACATCAAATGTGTTTAAATCAATGAGTTAATCATTGAAAATTTAAATCAGTCATTGAATACACTAGGAGATGCTAGTGAAATAGATTATAATTTTGAATTTGGCAATCACATTGCCTACACAGACAAAATATTCCCCTGAATAATAAAGTAGTAGGAATCTAGAAATAGTCCATTTAGCAAAGAAGGAAAGAAAAGTACAATGAAAGCATCATTTTGTAATACTCAGTGAGGGAATGAATTTAGGATCAATCAGTTGTTAAAAAGTCACAAAAACAGAGACATCCAAATATCTTTTTCCTAAGAGAGAGCAAAAAATGCACACATGAGACAGTGTAATCAAAAACCAAACACAATGTAAATAAATAAATAGGCCATATGAGGTGACTCTGATTAAACCTCTGAAATCAACCACTAATTAAAATTATCTGTCAATACTGTAGATCATACTAAACATAACTAAGCAAAACCAAGACTGGGACTTACTATAAGAAAAGCAACCTGTTTTTACAGAAGAAAAATTTGCAAGAAGAAATCAAATGGGAAAAACCTATGTATTAAACATACTTCATTCAAACCAATATTCACTCATTTCAATTGTAAAATTGTAAATTTAAACAATTGTCTTAATATGTATATATTTTAATGAAGCTTTATTCATTTTTATATAATAATAATAATAATGGAATACATTTGTAACAATCGTAAAAATATAGAAATACATAACAAACTATTTACACATGAAATGCTATCTCTGTAGTATGTTTCATGAAAAGGAAAAGAGCAGATGTACATATAGATAAAATCACAGTGGCCACACATGGTTATTGTTAAGGCTTAGCGGTAGGTATGAAGGCTTATTATAAAATTTTATCTGAATTTTATATGATTGAAATTTTTCATCAGTAAAAGTTTTATCTATATAATAAACATACATTTGATTTCAAGATGCATGTAAAGAATATGTGGCCCAAAATTCCACTTCTTAGAATTAATACCAAGGATACACAGTAAAGCCATGCATTTGCATATGGGAGTTATATAAATTCGAATGTGTTCATTTCCCACATAGAGGGGTAAAGAAAAGACAGGGACAGAGCTACACACTAAAAGATAAAGGAAAGCATAAAGAGAGCACAATCACTGAAATTATATAATAGGTTGCTTCCACTAATCTATTCAGTAAGTCTGCTGTGTCATTGGAAGAAGGCAAGGCAGAAGCTGTGTCTGTGGTACTCCATCAGTAAGTCTCGGTCCATGGGTGTACATTAGCTACAGTTCATTTTCATTACTTTAGCGTAATCTATAGTATAAAAACACTGTAATCTGTTCACTGCTGATAGACATCTGAGTTATTCCCATTATCTAAATGGCATAAATTAATTAATAGTCTAAAAGAAATTTGTACCCCATGCCTTAGGCTGACCATAAAAAAATAGAATTCTGGATCATAGGAAAGATATTTATTTAGCCTTGGTTAATACCATCAACCAACTTTCTCAAGTGGTTATGGGAATTTCTGGAGTTTAAAAATTGAATTAATTGTTCAAATTTACATTAACAACAATAGAAGCAAAACTCTACTTTAGTTCACACAAGTGGTGTTGATTTGGTTGGTATTCTGTATCATTTGCATCAATTAAAATTAAAGGCATGTTTCACTATGTACCTAATGAGCTTATTCAGATTTCCTATGACAAATTCCTACTGGAGTTTCAGTTAAGTTTAAAAGAATATATCCCCATTTCGTTTCTGATTTCTAAGTAATGTTTACAAGTGTATTCCTCGCAAGTGACAGTAAATTATCAGAGTCAATGCCAATGCTTAAGAGACATCATGTTCCATAAATTTGATATGTATATATCTGATAATAGCTACTTTTTTGACATAAAATTATGTTTGTCTTAGTTTACAATTTTTTTAAATATGTAAGCTGTAAAGTAAAGGGGATCCCCAACCCAGTCTCAGAGACAATCCTGGAAGATGGAACTGAAGGACTATGAGATCCAAGGGGGACCAAGGAAGATTTGAGGGAAACAATGTCTTCTAGACATGACCATAATGCTGCAGTCATGAATGCCAGCATAAGACCAAACCAGTTAACATTCTAGAAAGGAGAAGATAAGAGCTCAGAAGTCCCCACCTTATACTAAATAGTTATGGATAGTTCATGGATTTTGAAAGTTGGAAAGTCAGTTTTCTTAAATGGTATAATCCTTGGTTGGTTAGCTACTTTCCAGTGCATTTCCCCACACCCAAGATATAATGAACAGCTTAAACTAGGCTAATTGAGTTATTTTTAAAAGGAGGATATGAAGTTGTAGATGTAGGGTTTAAGGTGAATCTAGGAAAATTTAGAGGGTAGAATGGGAGGTAAATATGCTCTAAATATGTTTTAAGAAATTCTCAAATAATTAATAAAATATTTTTAAAAGAAGAGAGGAGAAAAATTATAAATAAATAAACCTAATAAGAGTTGTATGTAGTTTCAGATGTTAATTTAAGAAACCAAGGTTGATGAAAGTCAGCAATAGAAGTACAGAAACGAAGCAGTATAACATTCATTGTTCTGTAATGTGTGATGGGGCAATCACTATACCCCAGCTTCTGACTAAGACAGCATGAGATTTGTATGATTCTCTTTCTTCCTCAACATTAACACCATGTTTGTTCATTTCAGTCAGGGAAAAGTGGAAAAAGGAGAGCTCTTCTAAGATTGGGGTCCTTTAAACTTCTCCTAACCTTTGAAAAGTCATATCCAGACAAATAACCAGGGTTATACCTTGTGATCATATGAAAAATTACATATGTACACTTAAATTTGACTTTAAAATATGAGCATGAGATTACTGTTTTCTAAATCATTCCTTTTTTTTTAAAAAAAGACATGATAACCTAATACCAAGAAAGAAGCCCAACCCTGGGGTAGCACTGACCCATTTCAATCAAGAAGAGCTAGATCTCTTTGGAGAACAGATGACCCCAAGTCTGTGCAAAGTGAGCATGAAACTTCTCAAACCAAAAGCCAGAGTGATTTCAAGGCAAAAGGCAGTAAGATCTCATGGCGAATGACTCCCACTAACCTATATTGATATAATCTTATGAAGAAAAATAAGTAATGGCTACAGTGGACCAAAACACATGAAATATATAAAAACCCATGAGTTCATAGCAATACTTAAATTACTTGATTGGCCATTAGTGAACGTTGCTAGGATACCAACTCATTCTGAAAATTGGTAATTTTAAAGGGAAGGTATCAAATAATTATCTTGCTTTTTTTGGTTTACACTGCCATTCAAGGTAACTAAATGGTTGGTGAGTAAAGTTCTTTATAGAAAAAAATTGGGCTAATAGATATAGGAGAAACACCAGAATTAGAAAGAGTGCCTTTTTGTAACTGTTAATTAAATAATGGACCTAAGCTATAATCACAATGACTGCTAAAAGCATTAGGTAAAGGAACAAAGGGGCCCTCTAAAATGGAATACTTCAGATGACACAATTTGAACCCACTGAGCAATCCCAGTATCAGTAATCATGAAGCAAGCAGAATTGACTTATAAAGTGATGTCAGGAAGGATTTTTCACCCACCCACCCCTAATTTAACTTGAATCATCTAATTAAAGACTCTACATATAGCTAAGAGGTTATTAGAAATGGAAGGATTAGAGAAAAAGCTCAGTACAAGAACACAATCAGATGAATTAAGAATATGAGACATACTTTGTGACAAAAAGTCTGAATTTTCTGACTTAAAACAGGCCATTGCAAGATACAAACGAATACACATTTGGATCGTGTTTGGATTCTATTTCAAGTAAGCCAACAAAAATGTACGTCTTAGAGAAAATCAGAAAAATTTGACTATGAGTTGGATATTAAATAATACCTATAAATATTCATTTTTTGTTATTTGTTAATAGATTCATAGATATATAGTCAGTCAGACAGATGTATAGTCTTTCATTCAGCTTTCCATAATTCTGACAAACATATCCAAGAATTTTAAAACACAAACGATTACTTTTGGCTCACAGTTAGAGAGGTTTCAGGCAGTTGTCACATGGCTCCATCCATCCCTGTGGGTGTTCAGTGAAGCAGAACTTTATGACAGGGAGGGAGGGAAGGAAAAAAACTGTTGTCGGGATGGTCAGGAAAAGAAAGAACCTAGGGAAGATTCCAGGGATAAGATAGGTCATTCCAGGTATGTCCCCAGTGACACACTTACACCAGTTAGGCCTAACCTCCTAAAGTTTCCACTACCTCCCAGTAATTCCATCAAATCTTGAATCCATTGATAATGTATGAATCCTTATGATCCAACCACCTCCTCAAAGTTCCACTTCTGAACATTGAGAAATAGGAGACCAAATTTTAAATATATGAGTCTTTGAGAAATATTAAAGATAGTCATAGGCAAAGAGGCTAGGCTCCATGGTAGAGTGCTTTGCATGTGCAAAGCCCTAGGTTCCATCCTCAGTACCACATAAATCAGGCATGATAGTGCATACCCAAGTGCATACATTCAGGAGGTAGAAACAGGAATATCAAGAGTTCAAGACCATTGTTAGCTAAAGCAATGATAGAGGATACATGAAACCTTGTCTTAAAAAAAAACAATAGCTACAATTGCTGTATCAGAAAAATAAAAAAATCAAAAGACATTGCTACTAAGGAAAACATAAAATATTGAGAAAAAAGTCATTTGGGGTGAAAAAATTAATAATTTTTAGATATAAAGTTTAGAAAACAGCCAAATAAACCTGTGTAGTTTAAATGTACAGCAGGGGACTGGAACTTCAGACTTAATACTCAGATGAGATATCAGAGCCAGACAGATATTTGAGAGTTATATTACCAGCACCTCTACAGAGAGAAGCCTTGAGATTATATTTTCACTAGGAAAGAAGGAAGAACCAAGTCTGAGGTCTAGACAAGGTTTCTAGCTCAATGGGCTGCTCTGGATGAAAGAGGCAGAAAATGTTGAGAAAAAAATGAAGGGTAGACAAGAAAAGCAGAACAAGGAAGAAGTCAGAAAAACATGAGGAAATCTGAAATAGTTCATCGAAAAAAGGCTAAAGAAGGGAAGGACAGGAAGAGAAAGGTAGCCAGCTGTGTTACATCCCAGAACAGTGTTGAAAAGGAAAAGCTCTCAGCAAATGAAGCAATCCCTAATCACCCATTTCTACCATGTATCCTAATTAATTTCCAGATGACAACGACTTCATTAATAGTGAACACATAAAAAGCTTCTTTAATCTTCAACCCCCCACCATTTCTTCATTCATTTCTTCTTTCAATCCCCCACCCTATCAGCTATTCGTTTAACTAACTTCACAGAGTCTCTACTCTGAGTCAAACTCCTGCTACGTGTGGCAAATACTGAAACAAATATAATATCTGCCCTCCAGAAGCTCACAGCATAATGAGGAAGACAGACCTAGAGAAATTATTACAGCGTAGTACAAATATTTCAACAAGGCCTTATTAAATGTAAATTCTGGGCCAGATACCATAAGAGGCACTACAGATGCAAACATAAACAAGCAGTCCTGCCTGCAGGGAGTTCAGAACATATCCTGTAAGGCAGATGGAATTATAATTGATTGTGATTTGAACTATAAATAAAATAACTATACAGATTATAGGAGAGTGCTACATAGGAGATGAGGCTTGTGAGGAAGCATTTGAAGGAAGTCTATTCATATACCATTTTGCACATGAATTTTCAGAGAGACGTAATCTACTCAAGAATGAGAGTTCAAGCACAAGTCTGGGAGACTTGGGAGTTCAAGTGTTACCTGAAAAAGGAGAAAGAAAAAAAGGAATAAGGAAGAAGGAAAGGAGGAAGAAAGAAAATCAACAGTTAGCCACAGCCAACTCTCCCCAAACAGTACTTGTGTGTCACATGCTAAGTGGAATACATGCAACCAGGCAACCCTCACCATATCCTGAGAGGAATAAACTATATTCTAATTTCACAATTTTCTTCATGTTCCCTAGAGACATTAGGTAATACCCTCAGTGTCACTGAGCAACATGTCAACTAAAACAATCCAATTCCCAGGTAGGGTTTCAATCCCCTCTACTTAGCTGAGTCTCAGTCCTAAAATAGTTACCTTGACTGTCAAAAGCAAAGTGTTTGACCCTCTTTTTTGCCACACCTATGAGTGGCATCCCCATCTCCCACAGAAGGAGAGACCCAACTTTCAGTGCTATGGCTCTTGATTTCTACTAATGGGACCAGTGAAAGGGAAAATCAGCTACTATGGCCAGCAAAGCCTACATAGCAGGATTCCAGACACATCCCAGCAGAGGCATCTTATACCCTGGAAGTTCCCTTTATTTTCTACTGTGTCAATGGCTGCCTACTAATGTCTGTTGGTAGACAAGAAAGTTATTTGATTTGGGAGGAGGAAATGATCTCCAGTACTGGGTATTTAACACTGAGGTGTGATAAGTGTGTCTGCTGTTTGAACCTCTTTGGGGTCATTTTATAGTATAAACTGGTCAGATCTAAACTAGGACTATCTCTGGGGTAAGAGATTTTAAATGATTATTTGGTTCTGGGTTAGGTCATACTGGGGTATGTTTTAGGCTAATAAAAGATTCAGAAGCATGAAAAAATTTTAGGAAATGTACTTAGAGAGTCCTCATTTGTTTGGTTTGATTTTCTCTCATACTTTTACTTATTGGTTGTCTGACTCAGTTTTCATGTCAAGTTCTCTAAGTCATGTATTAGGTGACAGAAAGCTTTCAACCATAGCCCTATGACTAAAACGTGTAGTAAGAGGAAGCAATGGGCTGTGTCCTGCCAGGCTCCCAGTGCCCGTGGGCTGGCTTACATTTGAAATAACCACACAAAAATTGTATTCATTTAAATTACTGCCTGGCCCATTATCACTAGCCTCTTCTTGGCTAGCTTTCACATCTTAAACTAACCCATTACTAGAAATCTGTGTATCACCACGAGGTGGTGACTTACCAGAAGATTCTAATCTATATCCATCTCGGGCCGGAGAATCATGGCATCTCGTGTCTTCCCTTCTCCCCAGCCTTCTGTTCTGTCTACTCCACCCACCTAAGGGCTGTCCTATGCTACAGGCCAGGCAGTCTGTTTATTTAACCAATGAAAGCACAGAAATACAGAAGAACCCTCCTATACCAAAAAAGCAATTGACTGCAGGCCACGTATTTACTAAATCTTTTATAAAACTCAAGTATTTAATGAGTCTTTACAATTGGAACAGATTGATCAGAACTTGGGTTGCATGAATTGAAATCCCTTATGGGCATACATTTATGTTCTTGTATAATGAAGATTCTAATAAAGGATGATGGATTGATGATGTAAATCCTGGGAGAAAACAGAAAAAAAAAAGGTATAAACATAAGGTTAGATGGTGTGGGACAATTGTCTATATTCTGTCAATTATGTTTTAAATAAACACTGATTGGCCAGCAGCCAGGCAGGAAATATAGGCAGAACAAGCAGACAAGAAGTGGAGGCAGGTCAATGAGAACAGGAGAATTCTGGGAAGAGGGAAGCTCCCTCTGCAGTCCTGTCCAGACAGCAAAGAAGCAAGATGTGACCTGCCCCGCCAAAATAGGTACTGAACCATGTGGCTAACACAGACAAGAATAATTGGCTAATGTAAGTTATAAGAGTTAATAAGAAGCCTGAAATAATGGGCCAATCAATTTATAGTTAATGTAGACCTCTGTGTGATTTCTTTGGGACTTAACAATTGCAGGAACCAGGCAGGACAGAAACCTCAGGCAACAGTTAGAAGACCAAAATATATGGCTTTCAGACATTCCAGTGGATGACTTAAAATTTCTAGAAGTAATTTTAGTAAGTTGGGGCATCTCCTTCTACTGAGAAAAAAGGAAATATTAATGTAATTCAGCACTTTGTTGCCACTAAAAGCCATGCATTTGAAGATGACGAAATAAGTGTTGTAAAAGAAAGAGCAGACTTTTAAACTGGAAACTGATAAATTTGAATGGAATCAATAGTCTCTGTGTTGCAGCTGTATTGTTTGATGTTACCTTGTATATGTATACATGCTTTTACTTGTATACTATCTAACTGGTACCTTATTGACTTTAAAACAAATGAGTCCTGCAGGTTACACCAGGCAGAATTTAATTAAAACCATTCCCTAGAATTTCTAGAAGTAATTGACTAGGCTAATCATGTCTGTTTTGTTTATATATTTATTTATTTAGACTTTGTTGAGCTCTTTTTTCTTATAAATTCACTTCTTAGTTTTACATGAATAAATTAATATATGTTATTGCTTGATTAGAGCTTTTAAATTTCTATCCATCTGACTTTTCTTCTACTAAAACATTTAGTCTCCAATATCTCAAGTACAATGAAATTGGGAAATTTTCCTGTGGCAAAAAAATGACTTTAAGCATTGATTATATTTGTCTAGCTTCTTGAACTTCATGGGCAATCTAAAAATAACTGTTTGAAAAGTGAAGTAAATAAATACAAGGTGTTATTAGTGTTTTTGAGTCAATATACTATAAGTAAAATGTCCAAGTCATTTGGAAGTTAAAATACTAAAACATTTGCTAGGAGTTCAAGCAATCTTTACTTCTTAAAATACATGAAAAGATAATAAATTTGGCTGTACTATATGTCTTTCATAAACCATTACTATTAAAAAAAACACCTTAATGTATTGTTAAGAGATATGTGATCTTTGAATGAGTTTTAGAAAAGTTGCTTTGAAAAGATAAGTATTTTAGAAAGACTCCCGTTAATGTAGATATCTTATTCCCTTCCCCAATA
>JAQHUG010000281.1:168522-182690 GCA_028555095.1 Dicrostonyx torquatus | reverse complement strand
GAGGGTGGAGATGGAGGAAGGGTGGATATTGGAGAAGGGAATAAGATATCTACATTAACAGGAGTCATTTTAAAATAACGATATCTTGAATTTTGCAGGCAAATGAATGGGGCTAGAAAACATCATTTTAAATGAGGCAACCCCGACCCAGAAAGACAATTATCATATTATTCATTCATAAATGATTTTTAAATATACAGCAAAGAAAGCCAGCCAGCAAATCACAATCCCAGAGAATCTAGACAACAATGAGGACCCTAAGAGAGACATACATAGTTCTAATCTACATGGGAAGTAGAAAAAGACAAGATCTCCAGAGTAAATTGGAATCTTGGGCACCTCGGGAGAGGGTTGAAGTGGAGGGGAGAGGCAGGGCAGGGAGCAGATAAAAATGTAGAGCTCAATAAGAATCAATAAAAAAAGAAAATTCAAGGTTAATAAATTATCATGCAATCTATTTCTGGGGTATTTTCCATCCATTTCTGTTTGTTTGGCATATCCTTTATAGTTCAATTTGATCTTTCTTTAATATGCTGAATATTATAATAAGCAAAAAACTGTTTCATTTTCTTGGACACATATGCTGGACCATTGTCTGTCTTTATTTGTGCAGGTATAACCACGATAGCCATAACTTATAATAAATTCATGATTACTGAATCAGCCTTTTCTGAAGTCAAGGCAGTTGCCCATTGAAAATTGAATAAGTGTCAATGGTGTGGTGTACATATTTTAATTTCCCAAATTCTGTAAAATGGAACGCATCCATCTGCCAAGACTCATTTCTTTGAATACCCTTTGGGTTACTCGCTGCAAGCAGCACTGTTTGGTTATAGAAAGAGCAAATAGGACATCTCTTTATAATCTCCTTAGCTTATTGTCATGTAATAGAAAACTCTTTCTTTAAACCTTGGCTATTGACATGATGTATCTTATGAAATTCTGAGGCCTTCAACACATTTCCAATCAACAATCAATCCCTATGGGATCAGATGTGTGTTATGTATATGGGATAAAGCCCATTCCTGATTATATCTTGAATATAAATGAATGATGAAGTCAATTATGTATCATCTGGTATAAATTTAGTGGTTTCAAAATGCAAGACAACTCTTTCTGCATATTTTGGATCAGTAACTATATTGAGAGGTTCTTTAAAATCCCTTAGTACCATGAGAATAGCATATAACTCTGCCTTTCTGACAGAATTATCAGGGCTTTGTTCCACCTTACTGAATTCTTCTGATTTGTAACCTGCCTTTCTTGATTTATTTGCATCATTGTAAAATGTACAGGCTCCAGTTATTGGTGTGTCACTTACAATTCAGGGAAGAATCCAAATAGTTCTCTTTATAAGGTTAATTCTATCACTTTGTGGATAATTGCTATTAATTTCTCCCAAAAAATTAGCACAAGCTCTTTGCTATGGATCATTGTCTTCCCATAATTTTTTAATTTCATTGGTAGTAAAAGGTACTATAATTTCTGCTGGGTCTATACCTGCTAATTGATGAAGTCTCAAATTTCCTTCTATAATTAATTCAGAGACTTTTTCTACAAAAGTTTTTAATTTTTTACTTGGTTTATGTGGTTAAAAAGATCCATTCTGCGATAATATCTTCCCTTTGAATTAAAATTCCTGTAGGGGAAATTCTGGAAGGCAATATGACTAGAATACAGTTAAGATTTGTATTCACTCTATCTACACATGTCTCATGTAATTTCTCTTCAACAACTGTCAATTATTTTTCCACTTCATCTGTTAATTCCCTAGGGCTATTTAAGTCTTTGTCACCACCTAAGATTTTGTTTAAATGAATAATTAGATCAGACGTTATCCCAACAGCTGGTTGTAGACTGAAAATGTCTCCTAACAATCTTGGAAAGTCATTATAAGTTTACAGTTGGTATCTCCTAATTTGTGTCTTTTGTGTTCTAATTTTCTGTAAACTTTTTTGTAACCTAGGTAATTGACTGAATCTCTTCTTTGTATTTTTTCATGAGCAATTTGTAATCCCCATTTAGGCAAAACCTTCTCTACTTCTTCCAACATTCTTTCTGAAGTATCTGCATTTGAATCAGATAACTAAATGTCATCCATGTCATGGTAAATTATAGACTTAGGAAATTGCTTGCATATTATTTCCAGTGGCTGACTTACAAAGTATTGGCACAGGGTAAGGCTATTTAGCATTCTCTGTGGGAGGACAGTCCACTGGTATCTCCTAGTAGGATGAGAATTATTATAAGTAGGCACTGTAAAAGCAAATTTTACCTTTTCTTGTATAGGTATAGTGAAGAAATAATCTTTTCAATTAATAACTGTAAGAGGCCATCCTTTTGCTAATAGAGAAGGCAGAGGAATTCCAGATTATAGAGATCCGATAGGTTAAATAACCTTGTTGACAGCTCTTAGATCTGTCACCATTCTCCATTTTTTAGATTTCTTTTTAACAAAAAATACAAAAGAATTACAAGGGCTGGTTGATTCTTCAATATGGTGAGCATCTAGTTGCTTCTGTATCAGGTGTTCTAAAGTCTGTTTGTCTTCTGCTAAAGACCATTGCTTAAGCCATATGGCTTTCTCAGTTAACAATTTTAAAGGCAAGGTTGTTAGTAACACTGAAGGTTTGCTAGTTGCTTTGTGTTCTTGTACAGCCTGAATGGCTGGTGGCCCTTGTTTATAATATCTTATAATAGTATTTCTAGAAACATGAGTTTCTGTAACTGTAGGAATGTTAACCTGGGTATTATATTGCTGCAATAATTCATGACCCCATAAATTCACTGCAGTATTAGCTACATATGGCCTCAGCCTTCCTTTCTGTCCTTCCGGCCCTATGCATTCAACCCACCTCGTACTTTGTTTTACTTGAGATAGGGTTCCAATTCCTAGGAATTGAATATTTGCCTCTCAAAGAGGCCAATCTGGATGCCAAGATTCTGGAATCACATCCTCACCCATGTCTAGTAATCCCTCAATAACAATGTCATTCATATGCACTCTTAGCTTTGATCTTTGATCATATATAGAAGTCTGCCAAAATATACGTTTCCTCTTTCCTACTGGGGTTCTTGATTCATCTTCCATATCTATTCCATTATCCAGAACAATATGATTTTTTATAGTAGGCACTGGATTGTTTAATTTTCATGGTGAGACATGTTCTCCACAGTGACTGGGAATGACTGGACCTTGTTTGACATGGGGGCCCCCAAGGAGTTTCCTGGGGTGTGATAGAGTATGCTTATAATTTCAGGTAAAATAGGCAATGACAGGAGGATCCCTATAGTCCAATAACCAGTCAGCTTTTCTTCTCTTCTAGGATCAGAGCTAACTGCTGCTTTTACTGTGAACTCCAAGTAAACTTAGGCTGTACTGGCTGGTTTTGTGTGTCAACTTGACACAAGTTAGAGTCATCAGAGAAAACAGCCTCAGTTGAGGAAATGCCTCCTTGAGATCCAGTTGTAAGGCATTTTCTCATTTAGAGATCAATGTGGGAAGACTCAGCTCATGATGGGTGGTGCCATCCCTGGTCTGCTGGTCCTGGGTTCTATAAGAGATCAGGCTGAAGAAGCTGTGAGAAGAAAGTCAGTAAGCAGCTCCTCTCCATGGCCTCTGCATCAGCTCCTGTTTCCAGGATCCTGCCCTGTTTGAGTTCCTGTCTTGATTTCCTTCAGTGATGATCAGCAATGCTGAAGCATAAACTGCTGTGTGATATTTTGATTTCATTCTGAAAATAAAATTTGCTCTGAGTCAGAGGGAAGAACTAGCCACTAGCTGACCAAAATTTACCATAAAGGTTTGGAGGACTTTGGACAAATAGGAGACAGGAATTAGTAAGGTGGGGTCTGAGAGAGGATCTCAGCTCTTTTGGAGGAAGGAACAGAAGAGGTAGGACATCACTGGTGTCTCTTCCCCTCCTTCTCTGATCTTTTCATGTTCTTACCCCAATGTCAGACTCCTGATTTTTTATTGACAACAAATAATTAGATAAACACTTCAGTAAGTCTAATAAACCCTTTCCTCCACAACTTGCTCTTTGGTCATGGTGATTTGTCATAGTAATAAGACACACAGGACACTCTTTCTAAACCTCCTGTGTTGCTTATATTGGCCTAAGAATAGTCTTTCCTTATACTACTTTGTTCTGCTACTTGGGAAAAGACTGACATGCATTCTTCCACATCCCCCACCATGAAAGGCCAAGGCAAGGAATCATTGAGATGGCGTCAGAGAACAAGTTCCTTCATAGACAAAAGGAACTTTTGTCAAGCTGGGGATGATGGTAGAAACCTGCAGCGATCATATGAATGGTGCCTATCCTTCCACTAGGTGGAGACATCAGATATCATCTAACCTTGGCTCCTACTTAGATTTTGCTTTTGGTCTTTTTTTCAGGCATGTGGCTCCTTTTCTCACTGTACACTTCAGGAAACCTTGATGGAATCTACACAGCAATAGATGAGTGCTGTATAAATGATCAGCCAGATACAGTTCAATTCCCTCGAAAGTCAAGCACGTAAAAAAGCAAAGAGGAATTGTAATGGGGTTTCTTTTGAAGTTCTTCATTGCTCTTTTCCTTCTGCCTTCTGCCCTTCTTTGGTGCTTTATTCTGAATAGAAGCTTTTCCTCAAATTCTGGATAACTAGATGTAAATTCCATTGTGAGATTCCTGTCAGAGAAGAGGAAAGAGGGCAAACCTCTGGGTGATGAAGGCCCTGCCCGGTTCATAGACTTCCTACCCATTGTCTCTCCATATTCCCCACCTTTTTCCCCATAAAAGTTCTCTGTACCCTAAAGACCCATAGGATAGATTTGAGACTAGAGTCTCCTCTGTCTTCTTCAAAACTAGTTTTTAATAAGCCAATCTCCTTCCACCAATTAATCTCCCCCAGGTCTGCAGGAGACAGTCAAGTAGTATAGACCTCAAATTCTAGTAATGTTGCCAGTGCAGCTTCTGGATGTAATCAAATCAGAATTCTAGCATCTCAGAATTTCAGAGTCATCCCTAAGTGAGAGCAATGTCCTAGAAAGGGAATTGGCTTGCTCTTCAGACTCCCATGGGGAGTGCTGCTTTTCAGACCTGTTGACTCTGGGAACATCTGACCTAAGTGTGCCTTCCAGAGTTCATTTAAGTCAATGTTGTTGTTCTGTAGATACAGTGACACCAGTGTGTTATCTTACAACATACTCTTTCGAGGTATTAGTCCATTCAACATTCATGAGTACCGCTACTGAACTAGCCTCAAGGAATATCTAGCCTAGCTTACTGCCCAACCACAAAGACCTGGGTTCAATTCCTAATACCCATATAAAAAGTAAAACATACTGAGGTGTACTTGTAATCCTAATGCTGGGGAGGTGGAAGCAGGGGAATCTCTGAAGCTCCTTCAACAGCCAGTTTGGCCTAATCTATATAGACTCTGGGTCCCAGTGAAAGACTCACAGTCTTTAAAAAAAACAAGGTGGAAACTGGAAAGATGGCTCAGTTGGTAAAGTGTGTGCTGCATAAGCATGAAGACCTGAGTTCAAAAATCTAACACAAAATGAAAACAAAACAAAACAAACAAACAAACAAAAAACCCAGATGCAATGGCACATGCCTATAATCCCAGCCTGGGGAGAAGGAAACAGGAAGATCATTGGGGCTTTACTGGTCAGCTAGTCTATCCAATCAGCAAGTTCCATGCATAGTGAGAAACAGTACTTCAAAAAATAAGGTGGAAATGAATGTACCAAACTGGATAGAGAATAGTCCACAAGGCCCCAACCCTACACAAAGAACTACAGGCAACTGAGGGAAGCTGAAAGCAGGAGGACTAGCCTTCTCCAGGGAAGAGCACACCAACTGGTTAGCAAATACCAGTCAACCCTGAATACAAACATACAAGTAACATTATACAGACTGAACAGGTAACAATTAATGAAAAAGAAGGCCAAGAGTTTGAAAGAGAGTGGGAGGGGTATGTCGGAATATTTGGAGGGGTAGAAAAGGAAGGGAGAAGTGTAATTAAATTATAATTTTGAAAATAAAAATTTTTTTATTCAAAAAACATTAAAGTGAGAAAATGATTGAGGAAGACACCTAAATTTGACCTCTGGCTTCCACAAACATGCCAACACACACACACATGCATATCAGACACCCATACATGTGTCACATGTCTCCTTTCTCTCTCTTTTTCTCCCTCTGTGTGTGTGTATGAGTGTGTGTGTGTGTATGAGAGCAAGAGATACATGAGCATACACAGAGGCATAAGCACCCTCCCACGAATGAACATACATAGGGAAAGAATAAGAGGAATAGTGGTGAGAGCTAACTTAGGCAAATAAAGCATGTGACCTTCCTGAAACCCCCAGGACATGTTCTTCTCCATATTTCTCCTATCTGTAGCCTTGATGCTTTCTGTCTAGTCCCTTAGTTTGGACAATTCAGTCAAGCCAGTATTCTCCCTATGTATACAATTCGGAGTCCATAGGATTCAAACAGTGTGTTTCAAAAAAGATAATACTAATGCATTCCCTGTCAGAAATGAGATTTAAAAAAGAAATAACAAGCCACATATGGTTGTTTCTGACTACAATCATAGAACCCAGGAGTCTGAAGTAAGGAAATCATCATGAGTTTGAGGTTAGCCAGCACTCAAAAGGCAGAAGAAGGAGGATTGCCATGAGTTCCAGGCCATACTGAGCTATAGACTGAGCCCCTAAGTCAAAAATTATATATATATAACAAAAACAAAAGAAAAAGAAGCCTGCCATGCGGTGGGGCAGGTTGGATGACACTGCAATGATCTGGTGCATGGTGGACAGGTGGGAAAGCAACCAAAGTGGAGTGGTTAGTCCACTACGAAGAGAGACAGAACTGGAAACGTGAGGGTGGTGAGGAACAGCCTGATGTGAAAGGCCTACACTGCCACCTAGGACCTTATCTGGGTCCGTGGTCATGCCACAGCAGGGTTGTGTGTTGATGTCCATGGCCCATGTTACCTCCAAAGGCCCTGTGGACATCCGTGGTTTGGGCTGCAGTCTGGAGCTATGTTGAAGTATGAGGGTTGCACTGAACTGACTGTGCACCTCATTGGCCACTGCACAGTGGCACTATCTGTGGGATTGACCTGGGAGATCCGGCCCTACACCTCACCTGGGCAAAGCAAGAAAGCTGTCTCAGGTGACTTGGATACAGGAGAACTGGTGGGCTGAACAACTCAGCTACCACCCAAGCCCAGATCCAGGGCTTTGAGTTGGCGCACCCCAACATCCACCCCATCTATGAACTGCTGGAGCACATGACAGCGTAGCAGAAGCCAGAGGCCCCAAACCAGACTAGTGACTCATTGCAATGAACATTTGCAAGTAAAGATGTTTGCGTAAAAAGGGTATACTGTGTGACACATAGCAGTTACCACAGTGCGATATTTTTTATATTTTATTTTTTATTTTCTTTATCAGGGGAAGTTACAAAGGTGGAGGGTGGATATGGAAGGTCTGGAAAATGAGTAGGATTTGGATAGATGATTTCAAATTCACAAAAATCAATAATTTTTTTAAAAAAAATACAATTCAAAATAAAATAAAGAACAGGACACTAGCAAATACCATGGCTTCTGCCTTGTGAAGCTACATGATCCTGACCAAGTTGTTAAAATTCTTTCAACTCAGTTTTTTCTTCCATAAACTGAAAACAACATGGGATACTGTACATAAGTACATTGCATAGGAATTTGGTTCAAATTGTAGCTGAAGAACCAAAGTTCCTCCATTTTGTCCTCCACCTCTATCTTGTGTCTTCTGTAAGCTATTTCCCATAAAACATTTCAGTCCTGAGAAATAGCTAGGGGCAAAAGTAACAGGGTAGCCATCTGAAAGGTACAAATAACCACAGAATGTCCCCACCTGAAGGTCATCTGACAAGCAGCAGGTGTGCCTGGAAAATAAAATTTCTGCGAAGTCCATAAACACAAACCAATGAGGATTGAACCTGTCACCCCAAACCCTGCTAAATGTAACTTTTCTGGTTTATGCCTTTAAATAATGCCTTCTAGAAGGGTGGGATACCCCCTCTCACTGCTGTGCTGACAAGGTCCCTGCAGACTTGTAATGTGCATATAATAAACCTTGCTTTTGTATTTTGGTGAGTCGGTCTCCCTGGTGGTCTTTTGGGGTCTCTATGGACTTGGAATAACAGTAGCTAGTAGTTGTAGTAGTAATAGATATAGTAAGATTTACATATCTCACATCAGGAAAGTTGCTACCACACAGTAACTGCTCAAGTGCTCAGTAAATCAGCTACTTCCCAACACATTAGGTGTAATGATCTGTCCTGACCCTTTAAGAGACAAGTCCAGTCCACTCCCTCCCATGTCTGCTGAGGCAAGCAGAGCTGCCTTTCCTACTTGCAGCCTGAGTCTCTTCCTTTTCCATGTCTTCCCTGAAGAAGCAACTTCTGCCTTGCTCCATTCTCTCCCCACTTCTCCCCTTTCCCCTTCTATCTCTCCCCACCTCTTCTCTCTCTGCCTCTCTGCTCTAACCCCCTTCTCCCTTTCCCCTCCATAACACATTAAATAAATATCCAACCTCACTCTGCATGGCATGCTTATCAGTCTGTCTCTTGCCAGCTGTGTAGCTCCCTGCCCCGGATCAGCCACCTTCAGAGAGCAGCAGTGTAGTCTCATGGCGTGCCCATCTGTCTGTCTCTCCTTGTGGCCTACTGTAGCCACTCGGGGAACTGCGCCATCCCTGCCTGGGACTGGCTGCTCTCCGGACCCGTTGCCTACTGCTGCCATTTGGGGACCTGCAGCCTTTCTGCCACTGCAGCCACAGGGGATCCACAGCATTTTTATTTTTACCATTACACTAGGTACAAACTACAGTAAAACATATAGAGAAAACAGAGATCTGAGACTGGGAGTGAAGTGGTACCTACATCAGGGCTCCAGAGCTTGAACTGGAAATTTATGTTTTATGACTTCCTGACTGATGTTTGCCTGGATGAATATAGGAATTTGCAGATTATCTAGTGTAATCCCATTATTTCAAGATTTCAAGAAAAGGCCAGAGACACCAAGAATGTTTTCCAAGGCCAAGGAGTTAGCTAGGGAGTATAGTTCAGATCACCTAATTCCCAATTCAGTGCTTTAGTGCTGGAGAAATAAATGCATGCTAGCCTTCCTTCCTTCATTCCTTCCCCCCTTACTCTTTTCTCTTCTCCTCTTCTTCTTTTATTGGTGTAAGAGGGTCCTTCCATATTTGGGTTGCATTCATTGGTTGAATAAAGAAACTGCCTTGGCTTTTTGATAGGGCAGCCCTTAGGTGGGTGGAGTAGACAGAACAGAAGGCTGGGAAGAAAGGAAGTGTTGCAGATGCCATGTTTCTACAGCCCAAGATGGACTTTGATTAGAGTCTTCCCGGTAAGCCACGACCACATGGTAATACACAGATTATTAGATATGGGTTAAAATAATATCTAAGAGTTAGCCAATAAGAGGCTATAACTGATGGGCCAGGCAGTATTTAAATGAATACAGTTTGTGTGTAATTATTCCGGGTATAAGTTAGCTGAGACCAAAAGCAGGTCTGCAGCCGGGAGCTGGAAGCTGGGAGCTGGGCACCAGGAACACGGTTTGCTCCTCCTCTTACTACATTTTATGTATTTAATTTTTTTGAGATGAAGTCTCTAGTCTGGATTTGAACTTGTTGTGTAACCTCAAAGCATCCTTTAACCCTTGATACTTCAAGTATGGAGATTATAGTAGTTTTCTTTCAAAAAAGGTACTCTATGGTCTGGGGAGATGGCTCAGGGGTTAAGAGCACTGGCTGCTCTTCAGGAGGTCATGGGTTCAGTTCCCAGCAACCACATGGTGGCTCACAACCATCTGTAATGAGATCTGGCACCCTCTTCTGTTATGCAGGCATACATATATTCAGGCAGAACACTGTATACATGATAAATAAATAAATCTTTTTTTTAAAAAAGTTATTCTATTCTTAGTTCATTAAGTATGCTCTACTTCCCCAGAATCCATCACTAGGCAATACTTCAGCAGGAGAAATACAACCCTCTGGGCCCCTTCCCAATTCACAAATAATGGTTGATGGGTCCATTTCAGTCTTACCTAGGTGCATTGCAGGCAGCCAGAGCTGCTGTGAGATCATGACTGCATTGGCTGTGTCATGCCCAGAAGTCAGCATTTTACAGCCCTTCTACCTATCGTTTGTCTCTTACATTCTTTCCACCCCCTCTTCAGCAATGATCCCTGCAATTTAGAAGGGGTAGTTTGAATATCTTGTTTAGAGCACTCTACTTTTACTTATTTTCTACACCTTGAGCAGCCATGCATCTTTGCATTCATCCCCTTTCATTGCAAAAGACTTCTCTGATTAAGGCTGGAAGTAGCATTTGTTTATAAGTATAAACATAAATATTTATGAGATAGCTTGGCATTGTAACAATTTATCTAAACAACAGTTCACTCCTAGGACCTAAGACCTCAGAAGATATGGGTTTTTGACTGCTATCACTTTTTCTAGGAAAACACCTAAGTGGTAACTATTGCAAAGTTATCCAGCAATGACAGGCAAAGGTACAGAGTACCAGATGCTTTCAACAAGGACAGTGCACCTTCCATGATATTTGAAAGACTGTACCAGCACCAAGCCCAGTGGCAAACAAAGTGTGCTAACAGCCCCAAACTTGGTAGTGTGGGGTACAAATTTTAAAGTCCACGCTACATCATTTCTGGAATGTCAAGCACGACCTTTGAGAAAGAATCCAGGCCATTCATTCTAAAGCAATAAGGACAGTTAAATGAGCCCCAAGTAGCACAGGATATTATTGTTTACATACAATTCTATTCCAATGACTGTGGGAAAAGGAGCCAAATTCCACAAGTTCTTTACTTGCAAGAGGTGCTTTGCAAAAGAAAAGGCCAGAATTGCTGCTTGTCCTATTCTTTCTTAAAATCAGCTTTATTTGAATGTGAAAAGAAACATTATTTTCAGAATTCAAGTAACAAAATTGGTTACTTGACAGTTGTTTTACTGACAGTTAATTTAAGGACATAAAAGTTAAATGAATATCATGTTTGCCTAAAATAAAGAACATCCATAGGGCTGGGCAAAGGTCGATTATTAATTTATCCATATAACTAAAATGAATTTCTCATGGTTTTAATTGAGAAGGCAATATTATAAAACAAGGCAGGGTGCTTTCTATGGAAAAAAAATCAACACTTAAAATTCCAATGGCACTTTTCCTCCTAAAAGTATCACAAAATACATTTGTTATCTCCCATTATTGCTGCAGGGTAATGTCTGCTACAGGTGTATATGATTGATGGAAGAGGCCTGTCTCCATATCCAGCCATATATTTCCATGTCATAAGTGTCATACCCTACTCCCTCAAGAACAAGTCATATGAAATAGGTTTGCACATGTTCAGGAAACATAAGTGTGCAGTGTCACGAGCATATATGGACTTGTTTGTGTCTTACTACAATGTCATAAATTATTGCATAGCAATAAATTCATGGGTTATTTTAGTTTCTTTGGCTCTGATTTGCCAAACAGTTCCAATTTTTTCAATAGTTGACTAAGGCAAATTCAGGTACTTTTACTCTAATTTTAACTACCAATATTAATTCTCAGGTCACATCAAATACTCTATGTATCTAGCATGTGTATATTACAGAATGGCTGCAAATGAGTTAAAGAAGTGAGACAGAGTTCCAAAGAGGCCCAATTGGAAACAAGTAGAAATCTGACAAGTACACAAAGAGAATCAGTATAAGTGGTTATATAAAATATTAAAGAAAGCAGCTTTAAAGTGATGTTGAAAGTAGTGGTGTCATGAATTTAGAATTGAGCCATCTCCAAGTCTTGGGATTAATTTGAGCATCTGAAAAGAGGTTCCAAATGGTGAATGACATAGAGATTAAGAACACAATGGACAAATGGATGGGTGGACAGATGACAATTTGAATGGGGTTCATCAGTACTGGGTATAATGATTCCAGCCACATAAGGTTGATTCTTCTGGGTTCTAGGGGCCATGCATGTGCAGACAAACCCTCAGGCAGAAGTGCCTAATAGCCCCAGGGGATGTTAAAGAACCCTGTGTTACCCATGTGACATGCATTACATCATCCACGTATGACTCAGCTAAGCCCTTATATGCATGCATGAGCATTGTCATCTGTGTATGATGTAGTCATGTCAAGCCCCTGTGTACATGTGCTAGGCAGCTTTTAAAAGCTGGACGCACCATCTTCTCTCTCTGCACACTGATTTCCACAGGCCTGTACACACCCCCTCTAATAAACTCCTAAGCAGGTTTGTTGCATGATCTGTGTTTCCTTCTCACTTGTGCCTGGTAATTTCATTGGTGCCGTGACTCAGGCCTATACTGAAGATCTCCAGATGCAAACAGAATCAGTGGAATCGACAGCCTAGTTGCTCAGGTGGAGGTAGGCCTGTCTTCCTACATATTTCTTAGCCCACAGGATCTTCTGGAGCCTGGCAGGCCCTGCACTATATGGCAAAAAGGCAAATAAGACTTTCATTGACCATGAAGGACCCTGAGGAGTAGCTCTAGGTGCCGAACAAGTAAGCTCTCTGTCATTTTTAATCAATAACTCAAGTAAAATTTTATCCTTTTCAAAGATCTCTGATGCAGTTTGACAGCTGAGAGGTTTGGTCAGTTTAAAAGGACAACCTCACCAAACAAATTTCAATAAAATACAAATACAAGACCTTCAAGTTATAAAGGTATGAGGACAAATACAAGTTACTAAATTTCTCTCTCAAGCTGCCTTCCATAGTCTTATACTTTTCATTATGCAGAAATATCTGTCACAGTCATTCTGACATAAATATGCTACTGTTTATACAATGTATATGTCTAAAACTTCTGTTTTCACAAACCCAAAGAATTCTTGTGAGTTCCAGGAAACAGAATTGAAGGATCCACCTTAAACAGTCAGATACACCCCCCTCAATTCCCTGGTCCTAATTTTTTTTTTCTGAACTTAACTTTGTCCTCTGTTTTGCCAATATCTTAACAGGTATAAGAGACACCAGACATTTCCATACCACAAACACTGGACAGGAACAAACAGACCAGCTATGCCAGGATGTGACCAGCATTCAGTTTTCTCAGGTTCCCCACCAAGATGATACCCACAAATAAGCAAAAAGCTGTCTTGAGAATCACTGCCCCAATTTCTTTAACCTGTGGTGCCTAACCTCCTGCCTTTTATTATAAAAAAACAGATGGGAATGTAATGATATGCCCTATCCCTTTAAGAGACAAGTCATGCCTACTCCATCCCCCATCTGCTGAGGCAAGCTGATATTCAGCTTCCAACCTCAGTCCCTCCCTTTCCATCACTCTCTCAAAGAGGCAACTTCTGTCTCTCCATTCTCCCCACTTCTCCACTTCCCACTCTCTCTGTCTCTGTTTTTCTCTCTCTCTATGATCTTCTCCCCTTCTTCCCTTTCTCCTCAATAACCCACTAAATAAATATGCAACCTCCCTCTACATGGAATGCCTATCCATGTCTCTGTCTCTCACTCATCACGTAGCTCCTTGTCCAGGATCAGCTGCTTTCAGAGACCTGTGGCGTGGTCTTATAGCATGCCCATCTGTCTGTCTCCCCTTGTGGGACTGGCTGCCTCATCGAGGTCTCTCACCCACAATGCAGCTCCCTGTCTGGGACTTGTGGCCTGCTGCAGCAACTCAGGGAACTGTGCCATCCCTACCTGGGACTGGCTGCTCTTGGGACCCATTGCCCGATGCCTGCTACCACTTTGGAGACCTGCAGCATGGTCTCAGGACCTGCTACCCACTGCAGCCATTTGGGGATCTGCAGCATTTTACTTTTACCATTACACTGGGGACAGAGCTGAGCTGAAGGCCATGGGACCATTGGGTATTATCTGCCTGTCAGTCTTTTTGTGTACATACCAGGTTTGGGGGGCCTTGCCATCACAATATTAGCTGTGCTCTTCTGTTGTAAGTAGGTGGGAGAGAGGAGGTGCGGGTTGTATGTTCCCAGCACCCAGCCGCTGGCCCGCTCAGCGGCTGACCGTCCGCACCGAAATAACCACATGACAAACTGGATTCATTTAAACTCTGCCCGGCTTATTATCACTAGCCTTTCCTTG
>JAQHUG010000281.1:139141-167847 GCA_028555095.1 Dicrostonyx torquatus | reverse complement strand
TGACCCGCCTATACTTCCTACCTGGCCAATCAGCATTTATTTAAAACATGATTGACTGAACAGACAAGTCTCCTGCACCATACAAGTTCCCAGTTCTGAGTTTCCTAATAATATTTTAGTACATCTAGACTAAAATTACTTGTCTCATTGCTATGACAAAGTACCTGACTCCTCATGTCCCCCCCCAAAAAAAAGCATGAAGAAGAAAAGGATTATTTTGGTCTATAATTCCAGAAGTCCAGTTCATCATGTCAGGGAATGGGTGGCATCAGAAACAGATGGCTGGTCAAGAAGCAGAGAACAAAAGATGTGATGCTTGTATTCAGTTCCCTTTCTTCTTTGTAATTAGTACAAGATTCCAGCTTGTGGAATAGTGTCATCTACAGTTAAGGTAGAACTTCCCATCTCAGCAAACTAAATTTAGATAACCCCCTCAGACATGACCAAAGATTTGTTTCTATTGTGATTTTAAATCCAATCAAGTTCACAGTAAAGATCAACCATTACAGCCCATGTGCTCATATGTTCCAAAACTACTTGGGTAATTTTTTAGAGTGGCACTGTTTCTTCTTTGGGAAGTAAGATATTTATCAGTCTGTACCTTGTATATAGAGTCAAATAGATAGTGGTATTTATGTGCCCAACAAGATACAGAGTCATATAGTGCCTCTCTGTTTATATTAATAAGTGGAGTAAAATAGTGTCTTTCAGGGCAAAGCACTGCCTGAAAAAAAAGTGTTTTATACAATATGAAGTAACTTAGAGCAGGGCACATATTACTTTCAATACGTATTTTTTGGTTTTCTCTGCTACCAATAGAAATAGCCACAGTAATCTTGCACAAGTGTTCTTAGCATGCTTGCTTAGGTCTTGGCAGTACAGCAGAGCATTCTTTTTAAAATATTTTAAAAATTATTTTATTGTTTTTATTTCTATTACATTCATGGTGTGTGTGTGTGTGTGTGTGTGTGTGTGTGTGTGTGTGTGTATCTCTATCACTCTGACTTTTCCTTTGAGACAGGGTCTTTGACTGGGCAAGAGCTAGCACACCCCTGTTGACAGAAGTTTCTGTCTCACCAGGTCTCACAGTCATTCAGTCTCAAAGAAATACACAGAGGTCTACATTAACCATAAAGTGGTTAGCCTATTAGCTCAGACTTCTTATTAATTAATTCTTACATCTTAACCCATAATTCTTGTCTGTGTTAGCCATGTGGCTTGGTACGTTTCACCAGCAAGGCATTCTCATCTGCGTCTTCTACATCTGGGTGACAACTGCAGACTATGTCTTTTCTCTTCCCAGAATTCTCCTGTTCTCATTGCCCACCTTTACTTCCTGCCTGGTCACCCTGCCTATACTTCCTGCCTAGCTACTGGCCAATTAGCATTTATTAAAAATAATACAAGTGATAGGATAAAAGACCATTGTCACACAGCACACCCCAGCTATTCTAGTGTCTCTGCACCCATCAGGACTGGTTACAAGGATATGTAGCTATGCATGGCTTTGTACATGGGTTCTGGGGATCCGAACTCATGCCTTTACATTTGCATAGCAGCACTTAACCTAATAAACCATCATCTTAGTCCCAGGAAATACTTTTTTGAAGCATTATTTTCACTTTGCATGTTATATTTGGTTTTAGTCTGACTGAAGTTACTAACATGGTTTACTACAGTCTGTGTTCTATATGCAGTGATAAGAAGAAGGGAGGAAACAATTCTGTTTGGTAGAAGAGGGATAATACTTGATACAATTCTAGTTGGTTCAAGAGAATATAAATAATGTTTCAACCAGCATGGAGATGGGAACGAAGTGTTAATGGCAGAGAAGATTTAGGAGGGAAAAAAGCTAATGGCTCATGCTCTCATTTGCTTAAACAGTCTACATCACTGGAGTGTAAAATGATTGGAGTTTCTTTCTCAACATAAGTATAATCATGTAAATGTGCTTGTTATTAAAATGATGCAATGCTTTTTTTGCAAAAGGATGCATAACGTTGAATGCAACGGGTTTCTGTAACCATGTAAGCACTCATTTATAAGACTTCTGAACCTTCTAATAAACAGGAATTTGGTCTGTGTCTAATTGAGTTTTAATGACTCAGGCAAAATTAAGAACTAGAGCAATTTGGTATGACTTTTTATTCAAACTTTATATCATCATAATCTCCTCAAAAGCTATAAATTATGACTTATCCTCATCAGACTATAAGAAAAGCCTATAAGCAAACAAAAATCAAATATTTTAGCTTTATTTGATAGTATGTATATCAGTCTTGGTCCTATGATCAATAATGACATAATGTAAATTTATTCAGTACTTTATAGTTTATCAATGAAATGTTTTATAAAAATAAAAATCAGATCCTATACTGTTAGATCTTATGGATACAAATGTATGTATATTTAATATATATACCACTGATGGTGATATGCTTCTGTCATTAATCAGGGAAGAGAACAAAGTCAGTAATTAATCATTCTTCATTGTGTAAAATTCTCAGTAGTATTATTCTGGAGCTTAGAAATCATTCCATCTTAAGTTTTAATCAATAGGTGGAAGCTACAGAATTTGGGGTGTTATTTATCATTCTTTTGTTTGAAAAGTTTCATAAATGTCTATAAAGTTTGGTAATTTTGCCCTCATTCTCTGCTCTTATCCTTATTCAGGTGAAGATTTATTTCACAACTTCCCCAAAGAAACCCCTTTAGCAGAGCAAAAGAAACAATTACCTGAGTGAGTGAATATATACAGCCTGCCAAGTTGGAGAAACAAATTTTTTCTAATTACATACCCGACATGGGATTAATATATAAAAGCAATAAAGAACTTGAAATTTTTTTCTTGATTAAATGGGAGTATCCACCTACTGTTGAGGAAGGGAGAAGAAGGGGAGGGACCATTCCATGGATGGGATCCTGAACTGTGTAAAGGAGAAGAACTGAGAAAACTTAAGAATCAAATCTCTGAAACTAACAAAAAGGATAAAATTCTAATCAATAAATTGGCAAATAGATGGAACAGAAAGTATCCACAATGAGTATAAAAAGTCAAATACATATGTAAATAAACATCTTTGACCATCATGAAAATGCAAGTCCAAACAATACTCAGATTCCATTTCATATTAATCAGAATGGTTATCATGAAGAAACAACAGCAAATATTGCTGAGGATGGAGGTAGAAGCTAACCTTTATTCACTCTTGGTGGCTATGGTGGTTTGAATAGGAATGGCCCTCAGAGGCTCATATATTTGAATGATTGGTCATTAGGTAGTGGCACTTCTTGACAGGGATTAAAAGACGTGGCCTTGTTGGAGGAAGTGTGTCACTGGGGTGGGCTTAGGGTTTCAAATGCTCAAGCCAGGCTCAGTTTCTCTCTCTCTCTCTCTCTCTCTCTCTCTCTCTCTCTCTCTCTCTCTCTCTCTCTCTCTCTCTCTGTGTGTGTGTGTGTGTGTGTGTGTGTGNTCTCTCTCTCTCTCTCTCTCTCTCTCTCTCTCTCTCTCTCTCTCTCTCTCTCTCTCTCTGTGTGTGTGTGTGTGTGTGTGTGTGTGTGTGTTTCTGCTGCCTTCTTCTGATCTGGCTATAGAAATCCCAGTTCCTTCTCCAGCACAATGTCAGCCTGCACATTACCATACTCCCTGCCATGATGATAATGAACTAAAAGTCTGAAACTGTAAGCTAGTTCCAATTAAATGCTTTCCTTTATAAGAGTTGATGGAGTCATGGTGTCTCTTCACAGCAATAGGATACTGGCTAAGACAGTGGTAATGTAAATTGATGTAATAACTATGGAAATAATTATGAAGGTTCCTCACTAAACCAAACATAGTTCTACCACTACTGAGTATACATGCGCATATCCAAAAATATTAAGTCAGTATACCACAGAGATCATTGCACATCTATGTTTTTCACAGTACTGTTCATTATAACAATGTTATAGATTCAGTCTAAGTACCTATCAGGAGTTAAATGGATAGAGAAAATATGATACTTACACAAACAGAGCATTGTTTTGACCTAAAGAACAACAAAATCATGATGATTACAGGAACATGGATGGAACTGAAGATAATCATGTTAGGCAAAATAATACACACCCAGAACGATAGACATTATATACTTTCTTTCGATCTGAATTCAGATTCGAAAAATAGTCATGGAATTAGAAAAAGAACTATTTGCCTAAACGAAAGGAGTGAGGGAAGGTGGGAGAAAGGCACAAGAAGGAAAGATCAACATACATTGTATTCATGTATGAAAATGTCACAACAAATTCACATTGTTTTATACAATTAAAATATGCAAATTAAGCCGAGAATTATCACATAGTTTTTATTTTATTTTATTTTTTTAAAAGCAAAATCATAGAAAATTGACAGAGAAAAAACAATCCATTATATAAAGATACATAAATATGGGAAACTTTTATAGCACAAGCAGCTGATATCTGAAATCATGGTACCTAGAAATCTTTAAAGTCTGGGAAAATAAAAGTCAACTCATGATTTTGTACTCAACAAATATATTCTTTAAGAATGAAGAAAGACAAAGTATTTTGAATTGCAACAAAATGAAGAAAATAATTTGTTAATAGGCTTAAATTTACCTGAAATACTAAATGTGTAGGAAAAACAGCTGCAATACCTGGTACTTCTGTGACTTTTTTCAGTATAAACCATTTATGCATGGGTTAATTATAATCTGGCATGGGTCTTGGGAAAAATACTGCAATTTATCTTGCAGCAATGCAATGTATAGAGTCTTAGGCGGCATGATCCCAAGGCTGTTTCTCATCTATGGTTATATGATTAATTGAACATAGAGATTTCCACATTCCTTCATCCCAGGGTAAAGATACATGAAGTTCTTGATTCATACTTTGGAGCTGCTTATTCATGGACATGACAACTGATTGTTAACGCAACCTGTCACCTGGGCCCTCTAGTTTATTGTAACAATGTAGGACTATGAAGCTGGTGAACTGAAGCCATGTGTATCTTTTTGTTGCCTAAGTAATGCTTTGAATCCATTGGGGTTAGTCATATTCTTTCTGGAGGAGTCTAAGGAATTGTAATGAAATTACCTAGTAGCTGCACAAGGAATCCTATGAGATCCTCTGGCTGTATTACTGCTGCCTCGCTTCTGCTTGACCTCTTGGCAAAAGGATGTTCTTCATCAAGCTAAAGGGAAATAAATCCAAATGGAATTTCAGATATTCACTTAAAATAAAGCAAAAATAATTTTCATATGCACATTCATATATAAACAGAAACTGCTTTCATTCCTTTTAATTTCTTAAAACACGTGGGATTTTCTTGGAACAAAGCATATGGTATTTTTCAGGTTTTATACATAGTTGTAATACACATTATCAGAGGCCATGGAGTTAAACTGACATCTAATGTTGCAAGAATAAAACATTTCATACAAAGTTTTATAATATTCTTATAATACTATCTTTAATTAGATCAAGAACACAATGAAAATACTACTAAAAAGACAATATAAAATGCCAGAAACCTTTATATTATATGCAGAATTGAGAGTAAAACTGCTTAAAATAACTTCAATGGCCTTAAACTTGAAGCATGTTTGTCTTATCTTGGTTGATAAAAGTGATATTTAAATAAACAACTTGGGCATTTTTAAAAGTGAAGGAATAATGAAAATGGCAAGAATTAATATTATAAATGTCTCAAATTAACATTATTATGCAAATAATCATTACTTTAAAAAACTTTATTTTGAAATATGAATGTACAAGAGTCTGCAAAATTAGCTCACAGTCCACTGTATTTTTCCACTTGTTTCCCATAGTGGTGACATATAGTAAAATGCAGTCACACAGACTATAGAGATTATGCAGTTTTCTAGTAATTATATGAATTTGTGGGTATGTGAGAGAGGTACATACAATCACCATTACAAAGTCATTTCCTCACTCTCCTCCTTTACAGTCACACCCACTCCTCACCTTTGAGCATTTCTCTGAAAACCACTAATCAAATATTCCATAATTCTGTATTTGTCATTTCCAGAAGTTAGCATAAATAGGACCATAAGTTATTGACCATTTGAGCTTGACTTTCTTCTGTGAGTATCAAATCTTTCACGTGCATGCAGAATTTTCTTTGTATCAGAATTTAATTTCTTTTACTGCTGAGTATTCCGTGGTATATATGTACTGGAGTTTATCAACTCACCTGCTGGAAGATATTTAGGTTGTTTCCAGTCTAGAATGATTATGAACAAAGCTATTATGAATATCTGTATACATATTTTTATATGAGGATGAGTTTTCCTTTATGTTGGATAAATACTCAAAAGTGATATTTCTAGGTTTTATAAGTAATTGCATATTTAGCTTTACAGGAAAATGGAGAGAATAAGTGTGTAACTCAGTGGTAAAGCACTTTGATAATGTGTATCATACTCAGAACTGAAAAAGAAAAATGGAAACAAAAGGAGATGAACTTCCCTTTTGAGAGGCTGTACCATTTTATATTCCCATCATCTGTATATGTGAGAGTTTGTGATTTACTCTCATAATAGGGTCTTTAATAGTGAAAAGTGTTTTAAATTTTAAAAGTTTAGTTTCATGCATTACAACACATGCTTATTTTTACTTTACTATGAATAGTAAGAATCCTTAACCAAATCCCAAACCTAGAAATTTTCCTATAATTTTGAAGGATTTATATTTTACTTTTAGATCCATGATCCATGTAGATCCAATTTGTTTTAAAAGTTAGTCTGTACAAATGAACAGAAGACAAGAATACACAATTTACTTCTCCAAAGGAAAAAGTATTAATATCAAGCAAATACCAATTCATCTTATGTATTACTTGAAGAATGCAAAATTACAACAATAAAAAGTCATGGTTTGTTTTGCTTTTGTGTTTTGGTGACAAGGTCTCGCTGTGTAATACTGCCTGGCATGAAACTCACTATGTAGATCAGGCTGGCTTTGAATTCAAAAATCTGCCTGCCTTTTTCTCCCAAGTGCTGGGATTATAGATGCGTGCCACCGCAGGAACCATCAAGTAGTTTTTTTTTTTAAAAAAAAAAACAAATTAGTGAAAAAGCTAAACAATTCATTCATCATAATTCTCCATACTCTGCACTTGGTTCACAGCATTTTTATTGTTGTTATGCAGGTATAATTAGGGCTATTTACAGCTTCCATGAGAAGTGGGCACACACCAGGCCATCATATACAAAGGCTACATGAAGACTCACTGAAGTCAGTCAGAAAGCAAAAGGAGCAGAGGAAACCTGGATAATAGCCTTTATTGAATTTTTCATGGAAAGAAATGGTAGACATGGAAGGCCAGCTGATTAGGCTTAGAATTAGATGGGTAAATACTGTTGGTGATCTTTGGGCTACAGGCCGTAGTCATCAGTTGCTATTATCTGAGCAAGCTGACAGTTGGTGTAGGAGGTCCTTCTGTATTTGGGTTGCTTTCATTGGTTAATAAAGAGACTGCCTTGGCCCTTTGATAGGGCAGCCCTTAGGTGGGTGGAGTAGACAGAAGAGAATGCTGGGAAGAAGGGAAATGTGGCAGATGCCATGCTTCTGCCCAAGATGGACTCTAACTGGTTAAACTCATGCCGGTAAGCCACGTGGTGAATACAGATTAATAGAAATGGGCTAATTAAGATGTAAGAGTTAGCCAATAAGAGGCCAAAGCTAATGGGCCAGGCAGTATTTCAGTGAATACAGTTTTTATGTAATTATTTTGGGAGCTAAGCCAGTCAGGCATTGGAAGCCAGGTGGCAGGATGCAGCCAGCCCACTCCCGTCATTACTACAGACAGTGTTCTAGAATACAGAAACCTGATAAAAGTGAGGTGGAGATAGAGATATGGAATGATGATTATTAGTTGGCTTGCCTATCAAGCAAGGTTTTATCTGTAAGGATCAGCTAACTTTGGGAGGAACAGATTTGTCCTGCATCCACAAGGCCCTAAGATGTCAAAGCAACATAAAAAAATGCCTAAAAATGTCATGTTTTATTAAAAACAGTTAATAAACATGGTGTTGTGGGGATAGACATTTTGATACTGAAGTGATTAATATATGTCTTTGCAGTTATTATGCCTTGAGGTTTCCCAAAAGCAATAAGTATGCAATTGGATCTCCTCTTATACAGAGGGATATTTACTATCTAGGAAGTACATTTTCAGGATCTTCTGGCCACAATATATCAAAGATACTGTTGTAAATGTAAAATAAAGCCAACCAACAATAGCAATTGGGCAAACTAGAAGAGAAAAAGCCAAGTATATAAAAAGTGAAATTTCCTCAGTCTTCCAAAGTCTCCAAGGTACCATTTACTTTTGGCCTACCAACCACTGTGCAGTTGCCTGGATGGGAAGCTTGAATTTAACGGAAACCACATGAGGCTAAGCCTCCATCATCAATTTCTTTCCCTATAACACTGGCTTTTTAGTCCTTATACATACAGTCCATCTCTTGGGGGAAATTCCTAATTTCCGGGTACTAAATGCATGACAGACGATGATAGAGGAAGAATAAAAACTGTTTAAGAGACCCTGAGTAACACACTCAAATATATATGGAAAATGATATGAACTTTGTTTTAATTACTACACTGTTTGCTATTTCAAAATATTGGAAACAACTGAAATGCCCATAAATTAAAGATCAAATAATTTGTGATATATATGCTCAATGGGGTTCTAACAGCTGATTTAAAAATTAAAAGATCACTATGGAGTGAGAGTTATATAAATGAATGAAGCAAACTGAATGGTTTTAAGTTTTTTCAAATGTTCATTTATGAGTATTTGAGTGTTTGATCATGCTCTAACACAGTGTAAGCACAAGTCAGAGAACCATTTTCAGGAGCCATTTTTCTTTTACCATGTGGACTCTGGGGAGTGGACTTTGCTTTTCAGGCTTGGCACCAAATGCCTTTTTCCTTCTAAGCCATCTCTCCAGCCCTGAATGAATTTTATGGTGCACCATCATTTCTGTAGGATAAAAGGGGACCCAAAAGGTGGAGGTGGGTGCAGAAGCAAATACAAACATAAGAAGCAGAGTTAAGATTTCCAAAACCTATGTGAATTCCCAGTGGTCTAGGTGCCTCACCAGTGATTCCAGTGTTTGGAGGCAGAGACAGGGCAACCTGACAAGTAAGAGTAGCCATATCAATGGGTTTGATTTAGAGACACTGCCTCAATAAATACGGTGAAAGAGCAGTTGATGATAATTACTAACACCAGCTTTAGGACTCCACGTACTTGTGCACATATACTCACACATGTATTCAAACCACACAAACATACACACCACACACATGAAATGAAAAAAGTAAAAAAAAAGAAAGAAAGTAGGCATGCACCTTCTCATTTGCACAGAAATAAAAACATAAACTATAAAGCAGAAGGGAATGTTCTTATTTTCCTTAGGGGATAGGCATAGACAGTGTAAAGAGAAGCAGAGGTGAGATGAATGTATATTAGGCTTGAGATCACTGTTTGGGCAAAGATATTAAAAATACAGAAAGAATACCAGCAATATGGCTCTCTCAATGGGTAAACACACTTGACACTAACCATGCCCACACCTGACTTCAATTCCCTGTAAACACACTTGACACTAACTGTGCCCACACTTGACTTCAATTCCCAGTACTCACATCATAAGAGAAGAAAACAGGCTCCCAAAAGTTGTCTTCTGACCTCCAAATGGGAATACACCACACACACACACACACACACACACACGCATACACATACGCTAATGAATAAATAAACATTCAGAAATAATGATTAAGTATAGAATAAACCCTGAGCCATTAGATTGAAATTAGAAGTAGAGTGTGAACAACAGAAGGGCACATGCAAAAATCTGTGGGCAAAGTACAAGTGTTCATCCACAAAACTCTTACTAATTACAAGAGTGAAGGCATAGCTCCATAGTGGAGTAATCTGACAGACATTTCTTTCAACAAGTGACTAAAGTTTAAAGCATCAATAATAAAACTCTTAGATGTTATGTATTCCCAGAGAATATGCACTAAGATATGCACACATATTTCTTTGATATGCCTCACAGAAAAATTATAATCTCAAAATACATAATAAAAATCACTTAAAACCAATGCAAAGAATAATCAACAAAATAGTTAATGAGGCTACTTCAAGTCCAAGTTATGAGACACAGTGAAAGACTCAGAAGCTATTCTAGAATCAAATACAACCCCAGATTAGGGGCAAGAGAGAAGGCAGATCTCTGAGTACAAAGTCAGCCTGATACATAGTGAGTTTTAGACCAATCCTATGTCCTCTCAGGGCTATGTACAGTACACAGATTTTATACTCTGCCTGGACAGAAAGGCCTTTACTGCCTGAGTTACCTGCCCAGATCTGAATCACTGTGTTTTTAATTCTTTTACTGTTTTCATACATGTACGTGATTAATTTTTATCATTTTCGTCTCCTGTACCCCTTTTTTCTCACACTGGAGCACGAGGAAATCACCACTGGTCACATCACTGAAGATAATGGTAGCCTCTATGCCAGAAATCATTAACTGCCAATAGTTCTGACGGAGAATTAAGATATTCTGAGTCCATTTTCCATCAAGGATGAAATGTTATTTTATGTGATTGGTGTAACATGAGGGGCCTGCTCGTTGGGGTTTCTGTCCTGCCCAGTACCCCACAGCCGGCAAGCCCCAAAGAAAATCACACAGAGATTCTACATTAGGTTATTAACTGATTGGCCCATTATCTCAGGCTTCTTACTAGCTCCCATAAGTTATATTAACCCATTGTTCCCATCCATGCCAGGCACATGGCCGGTACCTTTTCTCAGCTGGGACAGGGACACATGCTGCTTCCTTGGAGATCTGCGCAGGAATCCCAGGGAAGCTTCCTGCTTCCCAGACTTTATCCTAGCCCTGCCTCTACTTCCTGTCTGGTTGACCCGCCTATACTTCCTGCCTGGCCAATCAGCATTTATTTAAAACATGATTGACAGGATACAGAATTGTCCTGCACCAAATTGGAGTGCTTTGCCTACAAACAATGGTACATACACACACCATGTGTGTACCTGCAGTCCTTAGAGTCCAGAGGGTGTTGGAGTCTCTGGTATTGGACAGTTGTGAGCTGTCATGGGAGTGCTAGGAACAGAACCTCTGGATGAATAACATCTGTCCTTAACTGCTGACCCAGATCTCCAGATCCTCAGAGCAAATTGCGTTTCTTCTTTCCTTTTCTTCTCTTCTCTTTTCTTTTTCTTTAATTTCCTTTCCTTTCTTTCCTTTTATTTTTCTTCCCTTCCTTTCCCTTCTCTTCTCTTCTTTTTTTTGTTTTTTTTCTTGCTTTGCTTTAATTTTATTTTTATTTTTTGAGACAGCATATTTTTGTAGCCAGCTATCCTGAAACTCACTCTGTATTCCAGGCTGGCCTTGAACTCACAGATATCTGACTGTCTCTGCCTCTGAAGACCCGGGATTAAAGGTGTGGGTTACCACCATCTGGCCTCCTCAGAGCAAATTTTTTGTTGTCTATTATTGAGCTATATATTTTTCTTTGCTCCCCTTCCTTTCTCTCCCCTCCCATTCTACCCTCTCTCATAGTCCCCATGCTCCCAATTTACTCAGGAGATCTTGTCTTTTCTACTTTCCATGTGGATTGGATCCATGTATGTCTCTCTTAGGTTCTTCTTTCTTGTCTAGGCCCTTTGGGATAGTGAACTGTATGCTATATTTTCTTTGCTTTATGTCTAAAAGCCACTTATGAGTGAGTACATATGATATTTGTTTTGGGGGTCTGGGTTACCTCACTCAATATGATGTTTTCTAGATCCATCCATTTGCCCACAAATTTCAAGATGTCATTGTTTTCTCTGCTGTGTAGTACTCCATTGTGTAAATGTACCACATTTTCTTTATCCATTCTTTGGTTGAGGGGCATTAGGTTGTTTCCAGGTTCTGGGTATGAAAAACAATGCTGCTATGAATGTAGCTGAGAGCATGTCCTTGTGGCAGAATTGAGCATCCTTTGAATATCTACCCAAAAGTGGTATTGCTGGGTCTTGAGGAAGGTTGTTTTCTAATTTTCTGAGAAAAATCACCATACTGATATCCAAAGCAGCTGTACCAGTTTGCACTCCCACCAGCAATGGAGGAGTGTTCCCTTTATCTCACATTCTCTCCAGGATAAGTTGTCATCAGTGGTTTGGATCTTGGCCATTCTTACAGGTGTAAAATGGAATCTCAGAGGTGTTTTTTTCTTCTCAGAGTTGTTTTGATTTACATTTCTATGATGGCTAAGGATGCTGAGCATTTCCTTAAGTATCTTTCAGCCATTTTAGAGTCTTCTGTTGAGAGTTCTTTATTTAAGTCTGTACCCCATTTTTAAATTGGATTATTTGTTCTTTTGATGACCTATTGCTTGAGTTCTTTGTACATTTTGGAGATCAGTTGTCTGTCTGATGTGGCATTGGTGAAACACTTTCCCCATTCTGTAGGCTGCCATTTTGTCTTGTTGACCATGTCATTTGCTTTAAAAAAAAAGCTTCTCAATTTCAAGGGGTCCCATTTATTAATTGTTTCTCTCAGTGTCTGTGCTACTGGGGTTATATTAAGATGTTGTCTCCTGTGCTCATGTATTGAAGGCTACTTTCCACATTTTCTAGTAGGAGGTTCAGTGTGGCCAGATTTATAGTGAGGTTTTAATACATTTGAACTTGAGATTTGTGCATGGTGATATATATGGATCTATTTTCACTCTTCTACATGTTGATATCCAGTTAAGCCATCACCATTTGAATATACTTTCTTTTTACCATTTTATATTTTTTGCTTCTTTGTCAAAAACCAGGTGTTCATAGGTGTGTGGATTGATATCCGGGTCTTCAGTTCGGTTCCATTGGTCCTCCTGTCTGTTTTTATGTCATACCAGCCTGTTTTTGGTACTGTAATAGAGCTTGAAGTCAGGGAATGTGATGCCTACAGAAGTTCCTTTATTGTACAGGATTGTTTTGGCTATCCTGGGTTTTATACTTTTCCATATGAAGTTGAATGTTGTTCTTTCGAGGTCTGTGAAGAATTTTGCTGGAAATTGCATTCAATCTGTAGATTGTTTTTGGTAAGATTGCCATTGCCATTTTTACTATGTTAATTCTACCTAACCAAAAGCATGGGAGATCTTTCCATTTTCAGATGTCTTCTTCAATTCTTTCTTCAAATATTTAAAGTTCTTGTCACACAAGTCTTCGACTTGTCTGGTTAGAGTTACTCCAAGATATTTTATGCTGTTTGTGGCTATTGTGAAGGGTAATATTTCTATGATTTCCTTCTCAGCCCATTTACCATCTGTGTACAGGAGGGCTACTGATTTTTTTTGAGTTAATCTTGTATCTTGCTACATTAGTGAACATGTTTATGAGTTGTAGATGTTCCTTGGTAGAATTTTTGGTGTCGCTTATGTAAACTATCATCATCAACAAATAGTGAGAGTTTGACTTCTTATTTTTCAATTTGTATTCCCTTGATCATTTGTTGTTTTATTGCTCTAGCTAGACCCTCAAGTACTGTATTAAATAAATATGGAGAAAACGGAAAGCCTTGTCTTGTTCCTGATTTCAATGGAATCGCTGGGAGCTTCTCTCCATTTAGTTTGATGTTGGTTGTTGGCTTACTGTATATTATTTTTATTATGCTTAGGTGCCACACCTGCCAACATGCCTGGCAGTGTCGCCTGTGTGTGACAACACGGGAAGTTTAAGGGGAAGTTTTTGCTTGCAAGCTATACTTCCAGCGTTCCGCGGTAATCAGCTCAAGTCATGAACTTGAATGAAATATCTTGTTCTCACTGCTATTATAGATGGTCAGCTGTCTTTGCTATTCTTTCCTAATAATGTATTTTACTGTACGTGGCCAAACACACAGTCTACCATAGAACCCTTTGATGTTCCTGGAAATAATAATTATAACTTTGATATTAGTGGCAATGCTCAAGATACCTTCAGTGTTTCAAGCCCTTGTGCAAATGTTGGTTATAAGCAATATGAAATCAGTAAAAGGATCACTTTTAATGAGTTACAGCAGTAGAAGTGTTGCATAAGTAAAGACTGACTTAGTATGAAAAGAAAAACATAAACTAGAGAAGCTCATAAGGTGATTTAGCTAAGAATAGAAGATATATGATGGAGATCATACAGAAATATAGTTGAGTCATTAAATAACTTCATTTACAGAAAAGCAGGAGAGATGATAGTTATAGGTTTGTATTTTATAAGAGACAAAACCAGAATTACTTAGCATAGGCTTGCTAGATCCCAATCTCCAAGGTGTCTGTTTCTTAAGAAAATATAAACAAGTATATTTCAGCAGATGCAGAGAGTCACTAAAAGAGATAAAGTTGGACTTCTCCTTCTTCTCTTCCTATTATCCTCAAGTTTGGTCTTTTCATGGTGTCCCATATTTCCTGGATATTTTGTGTTAAGCTTTTGTTAGATTTAATGTTTTCTTTGACCCTGAGTCTATTTTCTCAAGTGTATTTTTAGCATTTGAGATTTTCTCTTCCATCTCTTGTATTTTGCTGTTTATGCTTGTATTTGTGGTTCCTGATTGTTTTCTCATAATTTCTGTTTCTATAATTCTCTCAGTTTGTGTTTTCTTTATTGTTTCTCTTTTGGTTTTCAAGTCTTGAGTCTTTTATCTGTTTAGTTGTTTTTTTCTTGGTTTTCTTTAAGGGACTTGTTGATTTCTTCCAATTTTTTGTTTGTGTTCTCCTCTGTTTCTTTGGCGGAATTTTAATATCCTCTTTAAGGACCTCAAACATTCTATCAATAGGATATATTTTTATGTCATTTTCTTCTGCTTCATCTCTATTTTGGTGTTCAAGTCTTGCTGTTGTTGGTCCACTAGTTTTTGTTGGTGTTGTGTTGCTCTTTCTGGTATTGAGTGTATTCTTAACTTGTCTACCCATCTTTTCCTCTGATTGGTGTAGTTGGGGCTGCATGGTTGGTGATCAATATTGCAGGTGTCAGTGGATCAAAAACTCAGATGGTTGTTCCTCATGATGCAGTCAGGGCCATGGTTTCAGTCACCCTGGAGATCACTCAGTGTTCCCTGAGGTAGTTCAGTGGTCCTGGGGTTGCTCTGCAGTGTCAAGGTTCCTTTGGGCTTGCACCCATGGAAGGTGCTTGCTTGGGGCTGCTCCTGCTGACATTGCTGCCTTTGTCCTGCTCTGAGGAAGGTCACTGCCTCTGACCTGGTCCCTCAGAGGTTGCTGATTCATTTCCGGTTCCACAGAGTTCTCTGGCTTAGGCCTGCTCCTTCAGTGGTGGGTCCCTTGTACCTACTTCTGTGGAAATTGTTGCCTGAGGCCTGCTCCAGTAGAATTCACTGGCTCAAGCCTGCTCCTGTGGAGATGGCTGCCTGGGGCCTGCTACAACTGAGGTCGCTGACTCAAGCCTGCTCCAGCAGTGGTTGCTGATTTAAGCCTATTCTCAAACATGTCCCTGGCTTGGGCCCAGTCCTACAGAGGTCTTTTGTGCAGGCCTGCTCCCTCGGAGGTCCCTGACTTATGTCAGTCCTGCAGGGATAATTGACTTGGGCCTGCTTTCCAGGCTGTCCCTCCCTTGTACCAGCTCCTGTGGAGGTTGCTGCCTCAGGCCTGTTCCCGCAGATGTCTCTGACTTGGGCCTGTTCCCGCAAAGGTCCCTGGATTGGGCCCTGTCCTACAGAAGTCTCTGGTTTGAACCTGCTTTCTTGGAGGTCCCTGACTTACACCCAGTCCCACAGAGGTCTCTGCCCCAACCATTTTCTATTGGGATTTTCAACAACAAGAAAAAGGTGTCTTTTTTTTTTAACTGCTGAGTAGTAGTACTACAACACCCCTCATGATAAAGGTCTTGGAGAGATCAGAGATACAGGGAATGTATCTAAACATAATAAAATCTATACACAGCAAGCTGACAGCCAACATCCAATTAAATAAATAGAAACTCAAAGCAATTCCACTAAAATCAGGAACAAGACAAGGCTCTCTATATCTTTTCAACATAGTTCTTGAAGTTCTAGCTAAAGCAATAAGACAACAAAAGGAGATCAAGGGGATACAAATTGGAAAGGAAGAAGGCAAACTTTCACTATTTGCAGATGATATGATAGTGTACATAAGTGACCCAAAAAATTCTGTCACAGAACTCCTACAGCTGATAAATATCTTCTGTAATGTGACAGGATGCAAGGCAAATAATTTTTTGATAGAAAGTGTGTTATTTATCCATAGGAAAGTATAAATACATAATTGTAGGTTTGTGGATTGAAAGTTTTGACTTCAACACCATTATTTGGAAGAGGTGATAGAACATTTAAGAGACAAGCTTATTTGGAAGTAGGTGAGCCATTGGAAGTAAGTAACATACATAGCTCTAGCATAACCTTGAATTAGCTGTTTAAATGTGACAGCAAGGTTGGCCACCCCCAGATGTCTGACTTCTCTTATCACCATGTAAGTTATCCTTTTGATACTGCAACCATAAGGTTCTCTGCCAAGATGTAATGCAGTCAAGAAAGTACTCACCAGAGTTGATGACAGGATGTTTGGGCCTTCCATCTCACAAAACTGGCAGATAAAAATCTGTTCTTTATAAGTTGTCCATCTTCATGTATTTTGTTACAGAAGTGGAAAATGAACTGCTACAATTATTTATTCTGCACCAGTGTGTACTTGTTATGTAGTGAAATATGAGTAAATGGAACTATCTTGCTAAAAGTGGAAGAAAAGTATTTCCTCCAGTTCTGTGGAAATGTGTTGACAAATTCTGGATTAAAAGACACTTTCAGCCTACTTTTTCTTCACATTATCCACTTGAATATGTTTGATTTCTCATACACACACACACACACAATTATATATTTCATTGTGAATGACTCAGATGGAATTTGCGGGTTGTTGAGAACCAAGTACATGGTTAAAGTGAATCAAAATTAGGAGGTTGCCTTTAATATTTTGATAGTGAGATAAACAATGCTCAATTATCATTTGAGTCACCCACAGGCTTAGCAAGGAAGAGGTGGCCTGCTGCAGTGCAAAAGATTGTCCCACATTGGGATATTCTCTGTTAACAGAAATCAAAGAGATTTACTGTTCTTTTGAATGGAAACAACCTTACCTTCTTCATTTCCAGCTTCTAATCCCTCCCTTTTTCTTTCCCCCTTCTTTTCTGGCAGAGATATTTAATAATAAATGTCTATAAGGTACCAATGTCTGAAACAGGTGTTATGTGCAAAATGACAACAGATAAAAGGCCTCCTCTGAGGCTTAGCTGAAAGACAAGACTATAAATTACAGCAGAAATGAGCCACATGAGGTTCCTATCCTGGGGGTACTACCACATTAGTGGATTTGAAAAGGTGAAAAAATGCTTGTGATAGCTTTCTACAGAAGTCTTACTGCTCATATCTATTCTGATTTAAATATTTAGCTAGTACAAAACACTAAGTTACAAGATACCCCCTTACCACTTCAAAAATCATCTTGTACTCTTTCCTTTTGTCCAGGCTGTTTGTGAGTAGGATATGCCCATTGCAGTTTAGCTTCTTTGTAAGCACGTCTGTCTTTTCATGTTGAAAAGTCTTCTGACAGAAAAAGGTTTTAACTATTAAATATGCAGCAATAGGCTTTTTCTTTTATGTCCTGTTTGACACATTCTGAATCCTAATAAATGAAGATATGCATATTTCACTAAGTTTGAGAATTTGTATTCTTTACTTATTCAACTATTTAGTTCCCTTCCACAGACCTGCAGTTCTCCTGTGATTTACAAACAAACTTGACACTTCTTCCACCTTCCGTTTCTCTAGGTTTCTTTCTACACTTTTTATCTCTTTAATCATTTTCTAGTATCATCTGGGTATAAATTTTTAACCTGTTATTTATTCCATGTTATTACTTCATTCTTCAACTGTATCAAAACCTTAATTTACTTCCTTCATCAATTTCATTTGTGTGAGTGTGAACATGCATATGGGAATCCAGAAGCCATTGTTTATTTTTCTTCCTCAATAGCACTCCACCTTTGTTTATTTTTCAGGCAGGGTCTCGTACTGAACATGGAGCTTAGTGATTCAACTGGACATGCTGACTAGTAAGCCCCAGGGACTTTCCTATTTTCACCTTTCTTGTGCTTAGATTCCAAATATACCACTGCGTTTAGTATTTTTGCTAAATGGATTTAGCATCTAACTAATTGTGGATTGGGGCATCTAACTCAGTTTCTCCTGAACCAACTTGGTTTCTAGCACCAATTTCTTTATTTTAACTCATTTTCATAGATGGCATTTCTGGATGACCTTCTTTATAACTATACTTGCTCCATGTTACGAACACCCCCTTAGTTGTTCAGTCCTATTCTATTTTGCTTTTTATTGTCATTTTCACTAGCCCATCAACTATGTCTTTTGTGGCCAAGCCTGTTGAGCTTTGTTATCTCATTCAGAAACTCATAATACCTCACAGGGTGTTCTTTAGGAGGACTCTTTGTCTCAGTAAGTTTTATATGTACCACAATAGTTTTTAGACTGATCAGACCCCATTGGTAATATCTTACCAGCTCCCTCATACTAATTTTAATGAGTCTACTCTCATTCTATTAAGTTTGATATTTATAGTCGCCCTTCCTGAGGTTTATTTGACCATCAGTGATAGAAATTTTCATTTCTGTTAAGGGCTTACCACAAGACAGTTGCTGCCATGTCTACTCACTCACCTGGAACCATAACCATTAGTAGAGCTACATATTGTGTGTTCTCAAACCTGGAAATATGTCCCAAAACTGTGGCAAAGAGCAGCATCACTATGTTTAAGGATGGCACATAGAAGAGAAAGGATTGAATGTGATAAATGTAAAGAATCTACGTACTGTCTTTGTTTTTACTGTTGCTGTGACATTTCCAAATCATGATGAATATGTGTATTCTCACCAAAGGCCATTTGATTCATCCCAGACAGATCCTGGGCTTTTACCCTGGAATAGCCACTGGCAATCAGGAGTGGTAATAAAGGGGTAGAAATTCAAATTCGCTTTGGGTATGTCTTAGCTAAGTGAAGCAGGTGCTAAAGGGGGCTGAGTTGGCCTGGGAATTGGCAGCTCTATGCTCCAGCTGCAATACTCACATACCAGCTATGTGATGTTGGAACCATCACCTTACTCTTTGGGATCCAATTTCTTTATTCATAAAATTGAAGTATAACTACATCAACTCTAACATCCCTTCAATGAATACAAATTTACCATAAAGTTTTTAGAGGATATACCACTCCAAACAAGCTTCCATATTTGATTGAAGAATCTGTTTTAGAGCAAACAACTCCTTAATGAGCAAATATATTTTAATATAGAGCATGCAATCCCATGCACAACTGGGAATGAAAAAGTCTCTATGTAAAGGGTCCTATCGGTAACTCACTTTGCAATAAAGCTTAGGCTCTTAACAATTGCTATGTTAATCATACCCCTAACTATGTGCTGCCTCAGGGCATTTTCACACCTTTCAGCAGCCTGTTTCAGTGTAATTTTACCTATTAAATCTATAGACTCCAAGTGCTAAATAATAGATTAATAGACCCTAACTAGGAGTTCCAATATCTCAGTGAGCACATATGCTCCCAACCTAATCTCTCGTAATCAGCCTTTGCATACTTCACAAGTCTCAGACCCTTTCTCTAATTCCTATTATTTTTCTCTCCTTGATTGGAGTTTCTGAGCTGCCTTTTATGCCAGAGGCATATGATGTCATTGTGTCTACCCCCAGCTGTTCTTAATTTTCTCTCAGATCAGTTCTCTTGAAGGACTCTCAGCAGGCCCAATGACATAGCCCTCCCTTCTAAGTTGCAGATGAAAAGCTGGGGTAGAGGGGGAAAAGGGCAGTTCACCAACCCATAATGATTAATCCCAGCAAAATAAAGGGCAGGGTTCATTTAATAAACATAACACTCCAGGAACAGGGTGTAGCCAACTGAATAAGACTCAGGCTCTGATGAGGACAAGTGTGCTCTAGAAAGCTGTTACAGCAACAAGAGTTTGCTATCTAAGATTTAATGTAGATTATCTGTGTTTGAGGCAGTTCTCGAAGACCAGCCCATTACATGAGATCATTCTTGTTACTTGCTATCTGGAGGCTGATAACTCTACCTACAACCCAAGCCTTCAGCCTCAAACCAACAGCTGGGCTACCCTGTCGATAAGTAGTTACGCTGGAGATGCTACAGAAATTCAGCTCTTACCTGTACAGATGCTGTGTTCTCCAGTATTGCAGATAAGGCCATGATAACACCATTTCAAAGGACTCATACTTCTTACTAAAATGTTAATTGGAAAAAAATGATTATGTAATGATATGTGGCAAAAAGAATGAATCTCTGAGATGGAAACTCTTAAAATAATTTTAAAATTATAAGATGTCACAAAAATATTATGAAAACAGATAGGATGGTGTCCATGTGCCACTCACTCAGAAATGTATTTTTAGCTTCGTTTTATTTCCCCCAGCAGCCAGTTGAGAAGAAATCCCCTTGAAGAAGGGTGATGCTGAGAGAGGAAAGAGTGTCGGAAGAGTCTATGAGGCAGGACTAAATGGGTGAATGAATGAGTGATGGTTCTCTGTCTTGGTTCACATAAGGGGCACATGGGGTTGTTAAATATTTCTTAATTATTACATGTGTTTGAGTATTTTGCCTGCGTGTACGTCTGTGTACCACTTTCATGCCTAGTGCCTATGGGAGGCCAGAAGAAGGTATCAGAACCTCTGGAACTGGAGATACAGACTGTTCTGAGTATTCAGGTTGTTGCTGGGATTTTTAATCTGGGTCCTATACAAGAGCATACAGTGTTCTTAACTTCTGAGCCATCTTTTCCACTTATAAAAGACTTTTAAAACTTTATTTTGAAATAACGTTTTGTTTGTTTGTATAGACATGATCACTTAGAAATTTATTTCATCTTAAAATAATTTAAAATTTATAAGAAGTCACAAAAATATTATGCAGTTAGGACAACTACTTCAACTAGCATTCTTTATGTCACCCTTATATATGACCATGGCAGGGTTACCAAAACCAGGAAATAAACATTGTGACAACACTAATAACTAAATTATAAATTATATTTGTATTTTACCAGTTTTTCTACTAAGGTCCATTTTTTTTGTCAAGGATCAATTCAGGATTCGAGATTTCCTTTAATTAGCAACTCTCCTGGGTCCCCACCAATTTATGACAATGCCTCTGTCTTTCTACGAATGTCACAATCAGCATTCTTATTTATTCATTCAGTAACTTGTATATTTATTAATTTAATTTTGTGGTGCTGGAGACCAAAGTCATGGCCTCATACGTGTTAGCCAAGTGCTCTGCCATTGAGCTATACCCCTAGTCCAGTTAATTTGTATAATACACCTCACCATTTGTACTAAGTGTCTTTTGTCTGTTCCACAATTGGCTTCAAAGTACTATATTTCATTGAGTCATCATATCTTCTTTGTTGTTTCTAATCTATAGAAGTCTACCAATATCTCCTTTTTTCATGACTTTGACAATTTTAAAGAATAATAGATAATTACTATATATAGTAGTTCCCAGTTTGGGTGTGTCTTGTTTCTTCAAGGTTAGCTTGGGATTGTATACTATAGAAAATAAAACTGCCTTTCTCATTAGAGAATTACAGACATTCAAGTCATAAACTTAGAAGACTAGTAATGTTAAGATTTATTTTTATTTTCTAAGTGTTCAGCCTGTAAGAATGCTAAGCAATCACTCTTGTATGGTTCTATACTCTCAGACCAATGTTAGCTTTGTTCACATGGTTAATGATATTTCTGATAGGTTTCTCCACTGCAAAGCTACTATATATATATATATATATATATATATATATATATATGACTTCAAACTCATTGTGCTGATATCAATAACCCTGAACCTATAACCTTCCTGCCTCCACCTCCCTAGTACTAGACCATAGACGTGAACCAACAGTTTTATGTAGTACTGAGCACCAAACCCAGGGCTTTCTGCATGCTAGGCAAGCACTCTACTGAGTGCGCTACATCTCCAACCCCTGTTCATTTTATTTTATTTTATTGGTTTTTTGAGACAGGGTTTCTCTGTGGCTTTGGAGCCTGTCCTGGAACTAGCTCTTGTAGACCAGGCTGGCCTCGAACTCACAAAGATCCGCCTGCCTCTGCCTCCCGAGTGCTGGGATTAAAGGCATGCGCCACCACCTCCCGGCTAATTTTATATTTTAAAAAAGCTATTGTATTGAGATCTGTTGACTGAGGTTTCTGTCCCAGCCAGTCCCACAGCCATTCAGTCCCAAAGAAGCACACAGAAGCTTACATTAATTATAAACTGGTTGGCCTATTATCTCAGGCTTCTTATTACCTCCTACATCCTACATTAACCCATAACTCCTGTCTGTGTTAGCCATGTGGCTTGGTACCTTTTATCAGTGAGGCAGTCATATCTTATTTCCTATGAGTCTGGGTGATGACTACAGACTGAGCCTGTCCTCTTCCCAGAATTCTCTTGTTCTGGTTGCCCCACCTATACTTCTTGTGTGATTACCCCGCCTATACTTCCTGACTGGCTACTGGCCAATCAGTGTTTTATTAAAGCAATGCAAGCAGAAAATATTTACAGGGTAGAAGACAATTGTCCCACAGCAGATATCATTGTAGGTTCATATGAAGTTGACAATGTAACACAGAGCCATTGTGCATTCTTAATTCTGTTTATTTCCATTAATATATTTTACACATATCATATATATCATACAATATTAAAACCAGGAAACTAACAATGTACTGAATTATTATGATAATATATTATAATTGTATTATAGCTATATGCCATTTGATGACTTGTATATTATATTTTTGTTTATATTTTATTCATTTATCATATATCATTTATTATATTTTCTTTGAGACAGGGTCTTATGTAGCTTAGGCTGACCTTGAACGAGCTATATAATTGACAGTGTCCTTGAGCTCCTGCTTCTGCCAACTGAATGCCCAGAGTACAGAGTGTACCACCATACCTGCTTATTGCAATGCTTGGAATTGAACTCTTTGCTTTTTTTATACAAAGTAAAGACCAACTGAATTACATTATAATTCAGAAAAATTACTGCATCACTCAAAGTTCTTTTTTTATTTTCTTGCTGTGTAGTCATAACCTCTACACTCAACATCTCTAGACCCCAGTAACTACCAATCTATTGTACATATTTTAATTTTATCATTTTTAAGATTCTATAAATGAAATTAATGAGTTTGTTATATTATTACATTGTTTTCCACACTCATTATAATGTTAATCATCATCCAGTTTCACATATTCATTTTTTTCATTGCTGAGTAGTAGCCCATATTATGAATATACCTTAAGTTGTTCAACAATTCATTTAATTGGGTGCCTCTGGACTGTTCCTGTGTTTTGTTTATTATACATATTTCTAATATGAACTACATATTTTCAAAGTCATAAGTTTTCATTTATCTGAGATAACATGGTAAGTTGATAGATCTATAGACAGACAGATAGATAGATAATTGTGATGCGTATAGTTCTGATTTATCCATTAATATTAATGATTAAGATTATAATAAGAACCTGTGTTTGGTTACATCCTCTCATCAAGGAATAAAGTGGGACTACCTGGCAAATAATTGCCAATAAAACTACCATAGTTTGTAAATTTATTATTATTCTATAAATTCTGATGTTGTAGAAAGATCACATGTGTGTAAGTCATTGAGTTCAATCTTCAGTACAGTAGAAAAATTAAACAAACATAAAACTCAGTTGGACACATTTAGTGGGTATATTTCTGTATTATCTATTCTGTCTCACTCACCTGTTCCCTTAGCCAACATCACATGGTGTTAATTGCTCAAGCTATATAGCTAGTGATATAGTGATGGCTACAATGAATTTTGCAACTTCATTACTCTTTTAAAATTATTTTCATTACCCTAGACCATATACTTTTTACATACATTTTTGGATGATTTTGTCATTTCAACCCCCCAAAGAGCTTGGAAGTGATTAGGCTCATTCTTATAAGAAAAACTGAACAAACTGGGAATCAATGATTTTTCCTGTACTCAGAGAAGTGAAGCAGTAGAACAAACTGGCTTTTCAAAATCTGGAGAACTAAGAACATCTAGAGAGACATAATTGCAATTGGATTTCCTGGAGAAAAGGTCACTGGACTCAAACTGATGTAAATACTCAAAGTGGTTGTTACAAGAAAGGGCTAGAGGCTGTGTGGATTACTCAGTAAGAGTATGAGGACTTCAGGCATAAGAGTACTTCCATAATTTTATGGGTTTTGCTTTTACAAAATTAACAGGTCCCTCCAAGTAAAGGTTTAAGGAAGCTCTTCTTGAAGATCAGTTAAAGAGAGTGAAGAGTCCTTGTACTATAAAATGTGTAGACCCTTATCCAAAATAAGAGCTGGCTGATAAGAAACAAGGGCTTTGCCAGACAATTACACATGTTGAGGAAAAACTCTTTTCCTACTGTAGCCCCCTGAAGCCTTCTGGGAAAAGAAGGACAAATTTAAAATTCTCAAAAGAAGATAAAAAGGGGTGAGAATTTATAAAGCAACAATAGTAAGGCATAGAGCAGGCTTCTTGTCAGAAATGGTTCAAATAGAAAGAGAGAAGCATGAAGTCATTAATCTTGAAGGGAAAAGAACTCATCATTGGAGAATTCTATATTCAGTAAAATTATGCACCAAGTGAAAGTGAAACAGTTTTTCAGGAAAAGAAGAAAAATCGTGAGAAAAATGAAAACTGACTTGTCCTGCTAGAAATATTAAAAGAAGTCCTTCAGAAGAAAATAAAAAGATTGAGTTCAGTGCTGAAGAAAATAAAGAATATTTGTAGAAGGTGTAAATGAAGTTAGGGCTAAGAAATATTTTTTATAAACTACATATATGGTGCATGGTGACATATGGCTTTAATCCCAGCACTCAGGAGGCAGAAGCAAGCGGATCTCTGTGAGTTTGAGGCTAGTCTGGTCTACAGAATGAGTTCCAGATCAGCCAAAGCTATACGATGAGAACCTGTCTCAAAAAAGAAAGAAAAAAGAAAGAAAGAAATGGTAGGGCTGATTAAATCAAATCATCTCCCGGGCTTTCAGATCTCCCATAGAAAATTATTAATCAAGATAATTACCCAACAGTAGCTGAGAGGAAGTATTTAGACTCTATTCCATTGTCTAAGTCTGTAAAAGTACCAAGCCCTATGTTTTGAGGAGAATCTCTCAGTCTCGCATTATGGGAGTTTAGAGTCTTTTCTGCATGCCTGCCAGTTATGTGCTGGTCCATCTTTCCCAGTGTACTGAATTAAGACCCCGATCATAGCCACTTAAACCCCTGTCTGTGCCATCTAAGTCATGGAAGCCACTTCTCTGAAAGCCTTCTGCTCTCCTTTGGTCTCATCTGTTTTACTCAGCACCAGGCCAGGCATTCAGCAAAGATCTCAGACAGCTTCAGGCAGATACATGAGTCCTGGGTCCAATACTATTCAGCTAAATTTCAGTGCCAGAATGCATAAAAGCCCTCACTTCTAGACCTCAAATACCACACTCTACAAGGTATCTCATTCCTTTATATTTAACCTTGACTCTTCCTAGAACATTTTAGCCTCCACCAAAATATATAGTTGCCATATAACAAGCTCTCATTCTATGTTTGCAGTTTGAAAAATTGACTCACTTTTGGCCTGCTCTCATAGTTAAGATCTTAACTTCTCTTTCCTAACTTTCATCATTTTCCCTGGTTTATTACTTCAGCAGAACAGCCCTGGCATTCTCTTTCAAACACTTCCTACAATTCATATGATTTTATGGTATTAATGTAGCTGTAGTTATCACAAAGCAAGGAGAAATGAAAAGAGAATAACACACACACACACCAAATGAGAATTTAATCACAAACCTTTATAACATGTATTTTGACTATTAAAGTAAGTTAGTTAGGGATTATAGACAAGTATAGTAATAAGAACTGGAGCTCATAGGCCAGGGAGATAGTTAAGCAGGTAAAGTCACATGCATTCAAGTTCAATCCCTGGAACACAAATGGTGGAAGGAAAGAACCGAATCCTGCTAGTTATCCTCTAACTTCCACATATGCATCATGGATTAGGGTTAGGGGTTAGGGTTAGGTGTGTGGGCATACACCACACACACACACCACCACCACCACCACCACCACCAGCACCATAAATAAGTTTATTTTTAAAAAGAATTAGAGCTCCCAAATTTGAAGAATACATTTTCTTTTTATCAGCTCATTGTTTGACCAGAACAAATTATTTAACACCTTTGTACTCAAGATTTATTCTCTATACTACTTTCAGCCCCAGGAAGAAGCAAATTGGGGGATGTATGGAGGGATAACTAACAATAAAGGACCATGTGAGGGCCTGTATGGAAACCTGCTTCTTTAAAGAGTAAGAAAAATCAAACTCCAATGTAGAGAAAATACATGAGCAGTAATTTCAAAAGAGATGTATGAATGAAAAATAAGCTCATGAAAATAATTTCAACATCATTAGCTATTATAATAATGTTAGAGAAAGGAAAAATGAAATCCATGGTGGAAAAGAGCTACGGCTGAGAAGTTGTAACACAGACTTTATGGTAGTGAAAGCATGGTGTTTAGTTTTTAGGTTTCTAAATATACTGAAATAGTCAGTTACTCTGAATATATGTGGTAGACTAGGAAGATAAACGGTATCTGTGTATGCATCTGACACTCTGATCAGAACCTGTGCGAGCATGAAACAATACAGCATTAAAAGTCACATGACACCTTCAACCTAGGTACCCTCTTTACCTCATCTATGCCATTGCATAAACACTTAACCTTTAACACTTGATTGCGCACAATATCTTCTTGACTTCTTTCCTGATCATGTACTTCCACTGCAGGTTGACAATAGCAACTATCTTCACTTCCATAATTCCTTCTGCTTCATCTTCCCTTTGCATGCTATATCACTTTTAAAAATATTGTTTTCTATGGTTTGAAAGGTTTTATCTCTCCACTTAAGTTTATGATGTTGACATTTTAAACCCTTTCTGTGTTAGTCTTCTGTTGCTGTGAAAATATCCGAGAAAGCAACTTAAGGGAAGGGGGCTTTATTTAGACTTCCACTTTCAGGGATTTTGGTGGAGGGTCACTTGGCTCTGTGTTGGGCCCATGGTGAGGCAGAACTTTTTGGTGAAGAGGGCAGTATTGTGGGATATTCTTTTAAGATAGCTTACATCTGTTTATGCTGTGGGACATCTGTTTAATGATGCAAAGATGTGTTGTATCCTTTTATGCTACATTTGTTTAACTCTGTGAAGCTCTGTTACTTTGCCTGTCTAATATATCTGATTGGTCTAATAAAGAGCTGAATGGCCAATAGCTAGGCAGGGGAGGTACAGGTGGGGGTTCCAGGCAGAGAGAATAAATAGAAGGAGAAAAGTAAAAGAGGGAGGAGAAAAAAGGAGGAAAGGAGGATGCTAGGAGCCAGCTGTCCACCTACACAGCAAGCCTTGGGGCAAGAGGTAAAGAAATGTATATAGAATAGAGAAAGATAAAAGACCAGAGGCAAAAGGTAGATATGATAATTTAAGTTAAGAAAATATGGCTAGAAACAAATCAAGCTAAGACTGGGCATTCAGAAGTAAGAATAAGTCTCCATGTATTTATTTGCTGGTGGGACCCCAAAGAGCAAGAGTAAAAAGCAGAAAATAAAACCCAACCAACTTTAGAGCAGCATAAATTGAAATTGCTCAACTCTTTGTTATATATGGTGGGAGCAGCAGGCTGTGTCCTGCCAGGCTCCCGGCCTCATGGCCGCACATCCACATGGCTATACCCGGAATACACAAATCACACACAAACTGGATTCATTTAATTCTGCCTGGCCCATTATTACTAGCCTTTTCTTGGCTAGCTCTCACATCTAAACTAACCCATTATAAAAGTCTGACCTATCTTACAAGCCAGGCAGAGTCTTTATTTAACCAATGAAAGCAACAGAAATAAAGGACCCTCCTACAACTCTTGATGGGAAGGAAGCAGAGACAGAAGGTGAGAGGAAAGGTACAGGAATAAGACACAACTTTCAAAGGCATGCACCAATGATCTACTTCTTTCCACAGCCCCCACTTCCCAATAGACAATGGGCCAGTTACCTCTCAACATTCTGTCAGCTGGCAGCCAAGACTTTAACATCAGAACTTTCAAGCAATTATTTTTAGGTTCAAACCGTTACAAACCCAGAAGCATTATTTTCAAGAGGTAGGGCATTTTGAAGTTAGTATATCATGGGACAGATCCTGCATGGATGGGATTCCTGCTCTTATAAAAGACAACTTACAAAAGAAGCACAAACGAATGAGGGTGGCAGTACCCTTCCCTTCCACTATCTGAAGATACGACACTGTCTATTGTGGGAGGGTCCACCTGTATTTCTGTGCTTTGATTGGTTAAATAAAGACCTGCCTGGCTTATAGTTAGGTCAACCCTTAGGTGGGCGGAGTAGACAGAATGGAAGTTCTGGGAGGAGAAGAAAGTGAGAAGTCACAAGCCACCGTTGCAGATGGATGCAGGTTAGACCTTTCCGGTACGT
>JAQHUG010000281.1:128225-138936 GCA_028555095.1 Dicrostonyx torquatus | reverse complement strand
CAGCCAGTAGCTGAGCGGGCCAGTGGCTGGGGGCTTGGGAGCTGGCGGCTGGGGAACACAACACACACCTCTCTCCTCTCCGCCTAATTACAACAGTCTATGAAGAAACAAAATTTTCTGGCTATTTGATCTAGAATATCTCAGCCTTGAGAACTGCCAAGTAACAAGTTTCTGTTTATAAATTATTAAGTGGTTTGTCATAGGAACTCAAATAGATTGAGACAGTGTTCGATTGATTGATTGATTTTGTTTAGTTATTTGTTCACTTACTGAGTCTTGCTGTGGAGCTCATACCGCCCTTGAGTCATCCATCACATCTTTACCTCAGCTTCCTGAGCGCACACATCAGAGAGTGCCTTCATGCTCTGTTTGTGTAGTAATTGCTCCAACTTTTTATTAGCTCTTTAAAAAGGAGGAAAGGTGTCTTTTAATCTTTACATCCACCAAACCTAGCATGATGATGGACATATTTTATGACCTCTCATTGGGAAGATGAATGGTAGTTATGTATAGATGCAATAGTAGAGAAATTAAGGTGAACAAAATGAGAACTTTTCTTAAAATCACGTATTAGTCAAATTAGTATGTACTGTCATAGCAATCTCAAGTTTTATACATTGTCTCTTTTTTTCCTTTTTTATTTTTTTTATTGAGCTATACATTTTTCTCCACTTTTCTCTCTTCTTCCCCTCTCTCCTTTTGCCCTCTCCTGTGACCCCCACACTCCCAATTTACTCAGGAGATTTTATCTTTTTCACCTTCCTATGTAGATCCATGTATGTCTCTCTTAGGGTCCTCTTTGTTGTCTAGTTTCTCTGGGGTTGTGGCCTGCAGGCTGGTTTTTCTTTGCTTTACATCTAAAAGCAAAGTATTCATAAGTATGAGTAAGTAATACTTACTCATCTATGAATGAGTAAGTATTATATTTGTTTTTCTGGGTTACTTTCTAAAATATGTTTTTTTTTGTCCTAGATCCATCTATTTGCCTGCAAATTTCAAGATGTCATTATTTTTTATCACTATGTAGTACTCCACTGTGTAGATGTACCACATTTTCTCTATCCATTCTCCAGTTGAGGGGCATCTAGGTTGTTTCTAGGTTCTTGCTATTGCAAATAATGCTGCTGTTAAACATAGTTGAGCATATGTCTTTGTGATATAATTGAGCGTCTTTTGGGTAAATAGCCAGCAGCAGTGTTGCTGGGTCTTGAAGTAGATTGTTTCCTAAGTTTTTGAGAAAACACCATACTGATTTCCAAAGCAGCTGTACAAGTTTGCACTCCCACCAGCAATGGAAGAGTATTCCCCTCACCCCAATCCTCTCCAGCATAAGCTGTCATCAGTGTTTTTTATCTTGACCATTCTGACAGGTGTAAGATAGAATCTCAGAGATGTTTGATTTGCATTGCTCTGATGGCTCAGAGTAAAGAGTTGGGGGGAAATTTCCAATCAATCAAATGGACCTAAGAAGCAAGCTGGGGTAGCTATCCTAGTATCTAACAAAATAAACTACAAACTAAGATCAATGAAAAGAGACAAAGAAGGACATTTCATATTTGTCACAGAAAAAAATTCATCAAGAGGAAATCTCAATGTATACCATCATCATGATTTTAACATATTTTTTACTTGAACCTGTGGGTGAAAGTACACAGTGATTATCAAATCCACTTAGGATAGCAAAACTGAGCTGCTGATGACAGGCAGAGAGCAAACACTCAGTTTCACAGAAAGCTGTATCATAACACACTTTAGTTTTCATTTTGACCCACCCCTGAGGAAGTCATATTATGAGTTGGGGAGCTATTAGGAAAGGTTTTCACTGGAATAAGCAGCATGCTATTGAAGTAAGAAAAAAAAATGAGTCATCATATTTGAGTCCTAAATTAAGGCTCCCGTTACAAGTTACTGCTGTATATTCCTATATGAGGGAGACTAGAGTAATGGAAATACGCCCTGCTTAGGCAGGGGCCTACATGGTCCAAGTGTAGTTCAAGCGCTCCCAAAGCCTTCTTCTGGAGAAGTGGTATCTCCAGAGTGTCTTTCAAAATTAAAAGATAAGAAAAAATCAATGGAAGTAAAACAGAGAAGTAAAGAAAGGAAAAATTCCCAAGCCTGTCTATTCTTCTACCTTCATATCAATATGATGCCATGACTTCCTTTGTCCTCCTTTCTTATGTCACTCTTTAGATCACAAATAAAGTACAATGTCTTTGAGGCTGCTCATTCATTTCCTGACCACCCAGCTGCTCAGCTCTGAAATAACTGCACAGAAACTGTATTAATTACAACACTATTACACTATTATTATTAATTACAATACTATTATTGCAAGCCTATTAACTTAGGCATATTTCTAGCTCACTCTTATCTCTTAAATTAACCCATTTGTATTATTTTATATTTTAACACAAGGCTTGTGGCCTATCAGCAAGGTTCCAGCTAGCGGCTTGTGTCTTTCTTCTCTGGCGGCTCCATGTGTCTCTCTGACTCCACCTTCTTTTTCCTAGAATTCAGTTTAGTTTTCCCCACCTAGGTCTACACTACCCTATAACAGGTCAAGGGAGCTTCTTTATTCATTAACCAATAAAAGCAACACATATACAGAAGGACCTCCAACACCAGTACTAGGCTTTATTATTTTCATTCACACATAATCATTACTGTGATTCATGATATCAAAAAGCCCATGCGACTTTAAGGAAATCCAACTATACTATGTAATTTTTTTCTTGATTAGCTTCACAATATTAACAATAATATGATAGATAGCTTGCATTAATTGTTTATTTGAGATCATCAACTTCATTGCAAGTATTAAGTACCTATCAAAGCTGTTGTTGATGAAGGGAAATACTATCTTCAGTTTTAAGTAAACTCATAAATGATTCAACTTTACATAGCATCCTATGTGACTGGTGAACCAAAATGGGGACTATAAGTGTGAAGATTCCCATGTTTGGAACATAGTTTTACTCATTGTAAAGACTTCCATTTGACAGGAGTGCATTTACCAGCCTATTTCAAATAAGCACTTCAAGACACCAGGGATTTGAGAATGATGTCACACTGACAGGTACACACTATTCTGAAACTTTCTTTTGGACACCTATGCACATACAAGAACGGCACCCAATAACAGTAATAAAAGTTTTACCTCATTTTCATAGTATATTTTCCTTAACGTACTCCCAATCAGCAGTGCACTGCCTGTAGAATTCCAAGCTCAACTTGTATCTAACCAGCGTCAAATGAAAGGGAAATAATAAAATTATTAGTGTGTGGCAAGGTGATTAAATTTACATAATGTCCCTGGATTTGATTAAATGCCAGATTTCCCTTCCAGAAATTACCTGTGGAAGCATTAAATGTTACAGCCACATTCACTTCACTGCATTTACTCCTTATCCACAGAAGCGCCCGTTTATCTTAGCACAGATTACTGCCATCCCGCCATGGGAGCCCAGCAGGCAGGTAATGCCTGAAAGCTTATTCAAAAGAATGGCAGGGGACCGTACAGCTGATTTGCAGAACAAATATAAGAAAAATGTGACAGAATTCACTGTGTTCACACAGAGAACAGAACATATGCCAGACTCAAGATGCGGACATTCTACCTCACTAACAGTGGAATGATTTCTTAAAATGCCATCCAGTGCCTTCCTCCCACTACAGAGCCCAAGTTCGCCATGAGCTTACAGGAACACATTAGTGAAAAGTAAAGCCATGATATAGCAGATTTGCAATTCATTCCTGCAAAGTTGGGAGGTAACTAATGAACATTCTCTCATCCTAAATATCATGCCTGAATGAGATTACAGCGTGGGGTGTTTTCTCACTGTTTGATTGCTACATAGACTAACTGTCTTAATTATTTTTCCTATTGATGTGAGAAAATATTCTGGCAAAAGCGACTTAAGGGAGAACGAGTGTATTTTCGGCCATGGATTGAGGTTATAGTCCATCATGGAACAGAACTTACAGCAGAAGGAACTGGAGGAGGCAGCTGGTCCTGTTGCGTCCACAGTTAGAAAACAAATACAAGTATCAAATACTTAAACCCTTGTGTTGAACTCACTTTCTCCTTTTTATCCAGTCAGGATCTGAGCTAAGAGAATGGTGCTACCCTAAGTGCATGGGTCTTCCTAACTGACCTAATCAGGATAATACCTCATAGATTGCCCAGAAGCCAAAACTTAACCTAAAGAATTCTGCAGAGATGTGTCTGCAGTCTTGACTTCTGGGTGATTCCATATACTGTCAGGTTGACAATTAACACTCACTATCAAAGCCTGGATGACAGACTTTGAATACAACACCTTCACACAAACAAAATCCCCATCCACTATAGCCATGGCGTGCAACATAACAAAAGTTACCACAGAATAACTTCCAAAGATGTCTGTGGCTAACTAGTTTTAATGACGTCTTGCCACAGGCTACAGTCACTTGGAAAGTGAGACCCTCATCTGAGAAAATTCTTCCCAGCAGTTTGATCTGGGTGGGCACATCCCACAGAAAACTGTACCACCCCTGAGTGTATGATCTTCGAAGGCAAAAGAAAACAGGCTGAACAAACCGTAATTGAGCAAGTCAATAAACAGTATTTCTCCATAACCTCTGCTTACTTCCTGCTTCCACATTCCTGCCCTGAATTCCTGCAGTGCCAGATCATAACTCGAGTGCTGTGGAATGAAGTAAGCTCTTTCCTCCCAACCTTCTTTGATCAGAGTGTTTTATCACAGCACTAAAACCCTAACTAAGACAATATCCATTATGTATGTTGAGCATTATACAACAAAAGAACTCATAACTTTTGCTTTTAGATGAAGTCATGGAAAATGGGATGGTACCAGTTTAAAAAGAAAAACACCTTGCCCTTTCCAATAAATGTTAAAAATAGAGACTGTAACATTAGCGTGCTATTCACTGCATCCAAATTAGTTCAGTCAGAGAAAGTACCATTATTCCGTGATTCATTAAAACTGATAGTCTTAGATAGTCTTAGTCCAGCATAAGCTTAGTCCTACACAGTCTTAGTTTCAGCAGCAGGAAGAGTATTAGCTGGACAAGTATGGAACCTAAGCTCCACTAACGCTCTTGATGCTATTCAATATTTTATGCATCCCTTCCTTTTAAAGTATAGAAATGTACATCAATTTGTTGCTGGCCATTTGCAAAATGTAAAGATACTGTGATCCACTGATAGCCTTCTTACAGCACAAAGCCTCAGGTCAGTACATTCTAAGCAAGTTGTAAACATTTAACCACAATTTAGGAAGCTGGTTGCCTAAGCAACCTGAAACAGTACTTTAGCATATGTCTCACTGAGAGTTCTTATGAAATAACCTTTTTAAAAGTATCATTATTGGGATGTTTTTCAAGTGCTTAACAAATTTGAATATAAAAAGAACAAATTTCCAGTTGCTGGCACAAAGTAAAGACTATAAACTAGTGGGTTAACATTTTCCCGGCATCTGTTATGGCACTTCAAAATATGCATAAGTGCAATAAATAAAGACTTTTAAAGGACACAGGATTCCTTTAATATTTCAAACTTTGTATTCTTGTTAATTTTTGTAATAATCATTGGAATGTAAAAACTGATATTTGTTTCCCCTGTAAAATATTTTTCTTTATCACATTGATCATTATAGAATAGTTGCTCTGAGTCCTAAAACTGCCTTGTTCCATTCTTTTTTTAAAAAACTTCCCCAGGGAACTCAGAGAATTAAACTCATAAATTTAATTTTAATATCTTGTAAGCTGTGAGGACAATTATTAAGGCCGTCATTTATGAGTATCTAGGGAAAACCCTAGTGATAAACAGTAGTCAATAGAGATTCTTCAAACACAAATCATGCCAAAGAAAGCTAATTCCTGTTGGTGATAGGATGACAAGCAGAATGGCAAATGTGGACAGATTAAAGCTACCCTGACTTCAAAACAGAAGCATGTAATAGAATTTAATCTGAGATTCTTATAGGAATACCAAAGAAAGACAATAAATAGAACCAGTAAAGAGAAACCTGATGGAATAGCTAGGGCTGGTTTGATAGAAGCTCAAAACGAGTGAAACAGATGACAGAACAGGATAAATTCCAGATGCCATCCTCATCGTGAATCACCTCTCTTGGGGTATTTCAACATGGAGTGTAATCTTAGTCAATGTTATACAGAACATATGTAGTTAAATATGCTGTTGGGGTGAGAAATAAATGCATTATTGATATATTGGAGATGTTTAAATCAACCTCATCTGGTGTGTGTTGTTAATATTAAGCAAATGTTAAGTTTCCCACACAGAGAAACTTCAATATGAAACAAATACTACTAGAACAAACTATCCATACAAAAAGACAGCTAATAAACAAATGACAATACGGAGATAGGAAAGAATGCTGTATGATATCAAGGACCCAAGAACAGTCTTCACTCAGGGTTGGAGAATCTTCATAGAGTACTGTTTCGGTTGAATTTCAAACTGTCTGCACACCACTGTGCCAATCCCCATGCCTGAGTTTGTACACCTGGAATGATCTGGCTCCTTAGCCTAAAGTACTTTTTATCTCAGTGTCTTCCTATAATAATTTCCACAGTCCTTTATGAACAAACTCAAAATCTCCTTCCTTCAAACATCATCTTTCTAGATTCCCTAATTAGAATCAATTTTTACTCTTCGAATACTCCCATAGCACCTTGTTTAAATTTCCGTGTAGGCTTTATTATTGTCTTCTTTGTATGAGAATTAACAATGTACAAGTCAATTTTCCATTAGATTGCGAACTCCTGGAGAGTAAGAGCCATGCCTTATTCATCCTTTATCTTTTTCACAGTAGGCATTCAACAAATATTCATTGAACTGAATTAGGTTGGAACAGGAATAAACACACCATCTGATAATGTATTATTGGAAATGCTCAATTCAGGACAACTGCTATTGGTTTGGTCTCTCCTTTCCCATATTTCAGATTTATTTTACTGTGTTGGATATAAATTAAAACAATTAAAAATACACTAAAAACCACTCTTACAACTCAATTTCTACCACACAGTAAAGAAAAAAATGATATTTACTTCATGATTAATATGAACTTTCTTTTGGATGCTGAAGGATGTAGAAATGCCCAATATAGGCCAGCATAATGGTTCAGGTGGGAAAGGCACTTCGTACTGAATTTAATCCCTGGAACTCAAATGGCACAAGGAAAAACCTGACTCCTACTCCACAAGTGCATGATGGCGCGTGCACACACACAGCACACATTATGTGCGTGTGTGTATGTTGGGACCATTTGGAATCATGGCCTCCAGCTGCTCTTCCCTGCTGGAGATCTTTACCTCTGATTTGAGTTACTGAAAGCTGTGCTTCACGAGCGTGTGTTGCCTTGCCTTAAGGATCAGAGAATAAGGTTTTCGCCTGTTGGCCCACTTGACTGTTAAGTATGAATAAAGGGCTTCTTACCAGTGTCTAGAGGTCCGTGTGTCTGTCTGTCGTCTGTGTTGTCTCCCTGTCTGTGTGTCTTTGTGTGTTTTAACCTCCAGCCCCTAGCCCGAAGCAGCTCGGGAACTGAATGGTAGCGCATAGAGCACAGACGGACAGGCATTGTGCCCGGCATGTGTGTATAAAATGAATAGATAAATAAATAAAAAAGGAAATGTCCAATTCAGTGAGTGGGTTATAATCATACCCTAATTCATTTTCTTTTTTACTGTTAAACTTGTTTAGTTGATTAGTGGTGTGTGTGTGTGTGTGTGTGTGTTTGTATAAGTACCATAGACTAAGAGTGGAGCTCAGAGAACAGCTTTTGGGAGCCTTCCACCATGTGGGTCCTGGGTGTTGAATTTAAGTCGTCCAGCTTGATACTTTTACCCACTAGCTCATCTGCATAACCCACGCCTTTATTCTGACTCCCTACAGAATTAAGTCAAGGCAGCTACAGAAACCAGGACTGGACACTGCCAGAAAGATATAGAGAAGGAAATTATCACGACCTGCTTTTAGATGTCTCATCTTTTGTATTCAGAAATCATATACAGACTGAACAGCACTGTAGATCTCTGATACGATATCTTTTTATTTTGCTTATTGATATTGTGGGTCAAAGTGGGAGCTTTAGGCCTAAAGCTATATCCAATTTGAAACATGAAGATGTCAAACAGTTATGTATACTAGCGAACTGATGCTGGCTATGACTTTCATAATAGCATTATAGAGGACACATTGTGGCAACAAAATATGGGCATTCCTTTTCAACTCATACCAGCAGGAAATAATTCTCTCCTGATCCCGTGTCCCATCTGTGCTCTCTCTTCCAATAGAATGCTATTTCCATGTGAGAGAACTCAGTCTCGCTATGTTCTGCATATCCTGTTATGAGTACCGTTGTGGGTTTACATCAGAAACTCACCAGCTCACAGAACCCAAAGCTGCTCTATGTGACTTACTAGCCAAGAAACACTTGCTGCTTTAAGGGTGGCAATCCACATACTAATTAAACTCAAAGTTTTATGGTTAGACAAACCTGGATTCAAGGTCTACTTGTACCTGCTGGCTATTGATCATGGACAGTGTCTTTAATCTTCTTGCGCCTGTCATTTGGAGATAATGATCACATCTTCATTATGCATTTATAATGAGGATTAATGGAAATTATGAACACAGTGTAATACCCAAATAAGGATGAGCTGTAATTCATGGTTCTTTGTGTGAGTAGCAAATTGTACATGCTCAAAATTAAAACCACTTAGAATAGAATCTGTCCCAAAAAAAGGTGTGTGTGTGTGTGTGTGTGTGTTTGTGTGTGTCTGTGTGTTGGTGTGCCTGTGTTTGTGTCTCTGTGTGTGTTAAGTTTTAGGTGCTGGAGAGATGTTCCAGTGGTTAGGAATACCTGTAGCTCTTTATAAAGAATCAAGTTAGGTTCCCAGCACCCATATATGGTGGCTTACTACTGTTGTAACTCCTTTTTCAGTGGACATGACATCCTGTTTTGGTCTCCTTAGGCACACACACACACACACACACACACACACAGAGAGAGAGAGAGAGAGAGAGAGAGAGAGAGAGAGAGAGAGAGAGAGAAAAAAAAAAAAAAATAAAAGTCTTTTTAAAGTTTTTGGTTGATGAGTTGAAATCAGAAAATATATAAACTGATATTCTTAGATAAAACTAATAGGTCTATGCTAAAGGCTAATTTGGGAGCTACCTTGGGGAAGATCTAAGCCCAGAGTAGATAAAAATGTACAGAGAAGGGAAGCAATAAGGCTAACTTTGATCTCCATAGAGAATTCTCAAGTCACTAGAGTACTTCAAGTGTAAGAATATATAAATGACCCAGGCAGTGGTGGCGCACGCCTTTAATTCCAGCACTCGGGAGGCAGGGGTAGGCAGATCTCTGTGAGTTCGAGGCCAGCCTGGTCTACAGAGCTGGTTCCAGGACTGACTACATAGCTACTGAGAAACCCTGTCTCGAAAAAACAAAAACAAAAACAAAAAGACACAAAAGACATGAACTGGACCCAGGCAGTGGTGGCGCACGCCTTTAATTCCAGCACTCGGGAGGCAGGGGTAGGCAGATCTCTGTGAGTTCGAGGCCAGCCTGGTCTACAGAGCTGGTTCCAGGACTGACTACATAGCTACTGAGAAACCCTGTCTCGAAAAAAAAAAAAGAATCTATAAATGGTTAGTACCATCAAACTAGAGAAGAATGCAAAGAAATTGCACAGTGCATGAAAACTCAATTTATACATCCAACATGGTTCATCCTCAACAGTGTCTATGGAAAAGCCACCCAAACCTCAGGATTGAAAATAGCACAAATAATAAAATCCCAGGGACAGATATTGGGGTTCAACCTGAAGATCAGAAAAGCAAAGCAGCCAGCCACCTCTAACTCAGACTGAAATGGCAATCCTGCCTCCTGAATCCTCAGAATGAGACTGAGTTGAGACCTGTCTCTTCCCTTATATTCTTCTCTAAGGTTGGGATTAAATGCATTCACGACTACCATCCATTCTCTATGGCTAACTAATGTGGCTTCTGGGATTAAAGGTGTGTGCCACCGCCGCCTGGTCTGTAAGGCTGACCAGTGTGACTGTTTTACTCTCCGATCTTCAGGCAAGCTTTATTTATTCAAATACAAATGAAATATTACTACATGTTGACACAGGAAGTATATCAGGATAAGCATGGAAAAAACAGATGAAATTGTGTGTAGCATTCTCCAATCTATTTTCCAAAAGAGTAAACATGTAAGGAGGTATGTGTATGTATCTCTGTATATAGAATGATTCAGAAGAAAGTTTTCTTCTTTTTATTTTTAAAGGCACATGCTTTTAATCACAGCTTTGGGACACTGAAGCAGGAGGAGCAGGAATTCTGTCTCCAACTCAAAACAAGAAAAAAAACCCAAAGTGAACAAATTATAATTTTAGCTATTATAAGATTTTAGGAGAATTTATGCCATATTTGAAATATTTTTATTTTTATTACTTTATAAATAATCCCAATCAAAATTTCCACTTCCTCCCCTCCTCCCACTTTGCTCCCGCTCCCCCACTTTCCTTCTCCCCTTCCCCTCCCCCTCCCCCTCCAGTCCTAAGAAAGGGCAGGATACCCTGCCCAGTGGGAAGTCCAAGGCCCTCCCTCCTCCATTCAGGCATAGGAAGGTGTGCATCCAAACAGACTAGTATCCCAAAAAGCCAATACATG
>JAQHUG010000281.1:105921-125772 GCA_028555095.1 Dicrostonyx torquatus | reverse complement strand
TGTCCTGTCTTGCTATCATTCCTTGAAGACCTTATCTTTTCTGAGGAGAAAGCGGGGGTGGGGAGGAGAGGTATGAGGATCTGGGAGGAGTGGAGGGAGGGGAAACTATGGTCATAATGTATTATATGAGAGAAGAATATGCCATCAACAATAATAAAATAGAATCGCTCTAAAAATTCAATACACTGCAACGTAAGTAAATAATTGAATGACTAGATGTAAACCACTCATCTACCCAATCAGTTGGGGAAATTATATAAAACAAAAGGAGACTAGTAAGATCACAGAAGCAACTTTTAGCAGTTTTCAATCTTTGTTCAAAACAAAAATAAGCAAGGAAAATTACCAAGAAAAATGCTGGCAAGTACTTTCCCCACAGCAGAGGTTTCACTCCCCAAACTTCTATTGTATGCTCTATCTACTTTCTGTAGACATAAGAAGGTGGCAACAGGGAGTCTTTAAAGAGCTACTCTGAGATATGCTGTGCTTCAAATGGAACAGGGAAGGATTTACGCTCCTTTTTCTCTGGACCTGAAAGATGCTTTGCTAGGAGGATGCTTTTTAGTGATCTCAGAGACTCCATGCAAAGTTATACACTGAAAGTCCCCCACAATGGTAATAATGCAGAAGACTGCTGTTTTCAATATGACAGTTTATTATGAAATGCATTTTCACCAACAGTAACAGAAATTAAATACAGAAAATGCTAGTACTTAATTCCATATAAATACTAACACTTTCAGTGACATTTACAGGGGATTTACACTAATAAATCTAAAATGGAAAACATGGCCATTATGTAATTATACTGAATGCAAAGAAAGTTAATCACTTTTACAGATTGATTTGGATATATTCCAGGGTAACTGTGAATTTCCAACATTATAAAAACTTATATTCTTAGAAAATATCACAATTTCATGGAAGCTCTAGTGAAGCTATCACGTTTAAGTTACTACAAGCAAACACATGCCATTTTTAATTGATTAATGTAGTTTGCTCATGGAAAATACAAAAACTCCTGAACAAATATGGAAGAGAAACAGGGAAATATGGTCCTGAAACAAGCACAATGAGCTTTTATTTAAAGAAACGTAAACACTTTGGCTGTGGAGGTTGGAGTGAGTGAATGGATTCTTGCTCCAGGAGAAGTCTATCAGAGAGTTAATTTACTTTTCAACAAAAATTTAGTACCGAGGGACACTTTACTTCTGGAAAATTACCGAACTGCTCACAGGAAAAACACACAATAAGAACCCAGACTTCTCTTATCAAACAACCTGATTTCTTCCTTTCTCCTTTCTTCTCTTTCATGGTTATTGCCAGGATATCTGAGTTTTTATTTATTTTTTATATTTTTTAAAAAAGAAAACAAACTATCTTTTTTTTATTATACATACCAAGCTCCCGCTCATTCCCTTCCTCCCATTCCCTCCACATACTCTCCCACCCCACCCCCAGCCATTTCTCAGAGAGGGTAAGGAATATTGCTTTGTGAAAGGTCCAAGGCCCTTCCTGCTATATCTTGGCTGAGGAAGGTATTCATCCAAAGAGAACAGGTTCCCAAAAAGCCAGTACGTGCAGTAGAGATAAATCCTGGTGCCACTGCCAGTGGCCCCTCAGTCTGCCCCAGCCATGCAACTGTCAACCACATTCAGAGGGACATTCAGTTTGATCCTATGCTTGTTCCTTCCCAGTCCAGCTGGAGTTTTTGATTAGCTGGGATAGATTGTTTCAGTGGGTGAACCCATCATGGTCTTGACCTCTTTGTTCATATTCTCACTCCTCCCACTCTTCAACTGGACTTTGGGAGCTCAGCCCAATGCTCTGCTGTGGGTCTCTGCCTCTGTCTCCATCAGTTGCTAGATGAAGGTTCTATGGTGATATTTAAGATAATCATCAGTCTGACTACAGGGCAAGTCAAGATCGGGCTCCCTCTCCTCTATTGTTTAGGGTCTTAGATGGGACCATCCTTGAGGATTCCTGGAAATTTCTCTAGAGCCAGGTTTCTGCTAACCCTATAATGGCTCCCTCTATCAAGATATCTCTTTCCTTGAGTTGAGATGGAAGAAGAATAGAAACATCTGAGTTTTATACTTGGTTGCACCACCAATTTGATGACTGCCTGAAGAAGTTTCTCTTCCTACCTCAGGTTTACTCTCCTGGAGATTAAAGGAGTGATGGAATGAGTGCTGTACATTACATTAGCTCCATTAAATCTTAATAAGAATGTAGTGATGTTTTATTTATGCTTTAATAATAAAGATTGCCTAAAGATCAGAATGGTAAAGCTAAACCAGGTCAGGCAGTGGTGGCACACATGTTTAATCCCAGGATTTTGGAAACAGAGGCATATGGATCTCCATGAGTTCAAAGCCACCCTGGCCTACACAAGATCAGTGCAGAAACAAATCCAGGTTGTGGCGGCTCATACCTTTAATCCCAGTACTCAAGATGCATATACCTTTAATTCCATCACTAGAAGGATTATGAAATGGGAGGAGAGAAAGGCTTAGGCTGCTTAGTTGGCAGTCGCCCAGCCTTGGTAGAGTAAGACTTCTCTAGTGGCCTGGCCGCTTTGCTTTTATGGTTTTCAGGTTGAACCTCAATATCTGACTCTGGTTTTTTTATTTTTTGTGCTACGTAAGAGGACATTCAGAATTTCTTGATATCATCACCAACTTGACAGAGCAAAAAATTCTTAAGTCACAAACATACATGCTAATTTTGTATAAGACTATCCTTTGAGCCAAACTGCCACTGACTGTCTCCATGAGTTCAGTTGTTCCTACTTGCAAAAAGATCATCATAACTGCGCCTATTGACTGTTGACATTCCCTCATAGCAGAAGGGAACATAAAGGGATTTATAACCCTCTCTTGAAATTTTGCCCTAATTTCACATGTCCTCAAAGTGTTAGAGAGGGGGTTGGAGTACATAGCGGAAGATTAGGAGAAAGGAGCTCCATCGACACAGCCAGGCTGGGTAGAGGCCATGTTGTGTGGCTGCTTTAAGGTCACCCACACTCTTGCCTCACCCAATTCTCTATAAATAAGCCTAATAAATCCATTCTTTCCCTGGGATTAACTTTAGTGGAATTGAATTTTGTTTTGTCACTGGGACCTTATGGGGGGGGTGGATGTTGCTTAGTCCCCAAGAGAGAAAATTCTTATAAGATCCATGCTACATCTTAAGGTCTTTGTCTAATCTTGGGTAAGGCCACCCTCACATTATGGTAAGTAATCTGCTTCACTCAAAGTTGGCTCATTTAAATTTTTGTTATTATTGTTTTGAAATATGGCATCACTATACAGCCCAGACTGACCTTAAATTTATAATCCACCTATCTTAGCCTCCTAAATGTGGAAGCAAAAGACCTGTGCCACTGTGTCCAATTTGATTTAAATGGCAATATATTCTTTAAAAATAACTTCATGGCAGGCCAGGTAGTGGTGGTGCGTGCCTTTAATCCCAGCACTCCACTCAGGAGGTAGAGGCAGGCGGATCTCTGTTTGAGGCCAGCCTGGTCTACAAGAGCAAGTTCCAGGACAGGCTCCTAAGTTACAGAGAAACGCTGTCTCAAAAAACCAAAATAGGCTGGAGAGATGGCTCAGAGGTTAAGAGCACTGACTGTTCTTCCAGAGGTCCTGAGTTCAATTCCCAACAACCACATGATGGCGCACAACCATCTGTAATGAGATCTGGCGCCCTCCTCTGGCGTGCGGGCATATGTGGAGGCAGAATGTTGTATACATAATAAATAAATAAATCTTTAAAAAAAAACCAAAATAATAATAATAATAACTTTATGGTAAAATGTCAACTTGTGTTTGACTAGACAATGGGTACTCCATCCTCGAGAGGCTGGCACATAAGGTTACTCACTAGAGTGTCCAAACCCATCCTTTTATTGCTGCTCATGTAGGTCACTCACTGATCTGGGTTTACCTTGATATAGCTGACACTGGGCTTTTTTTTTTTTTTTTTTACCATTTGCCTGGTTCCTAAATCCTCCCTATAAGAATGCTGTCTTTTGTTTGGTCTGCTCGTCTACACACTAAGCACTCCCCAGATATCTTGAGTCTAAACTGCTAGACTGGCAACAACAGGCACCAAACAGAAACCAGAAGCCCTGTTACTCTAGCTCAGGAAATCCCTCTCCGTCTTTCTGGCTTCCTCATGCATCAACTCTTCTGGCTCCCCCAAAGCATTTGGCTTTATAGACTGTCTCCCCATCTTATGTAGATGCATGCCAAGCTATTTGCCTTATTTTGACCTGACTTTCCGTCAGTATGGACAGCAATTTGAATCTTTGCTGGCATACAGCACATGGAAAAGGTCAACTCCACTCCTACACTTCTAACAATATTTTCACATTCACTCCCCACAAACTAGCAATTCTAGATACCACATGTGATCTTGTAGATAAGGATGTATATGGGGATATTAAGTCTCAGAAAGAATACTTTCTCAGCTCAAGGACACATTCCCTTGATATGGATCTTTGAATCTGAGTTGTTTCATTGGTCCTTTTGACATTTAGTGCAATACTACAGATCTGGCTGCTACTGCTGCTGCTACTATTACTACCAGAGGCACCTTGCATTCATACATTATTTTATTTCACAGAAGGTCAACATGTCAGATGGCATTTTTCATGTAACTATTTCTTGTTGATTTAAAAATTCCCAACAGCATCCTTCTCCCTACATCAGTTATAGAGATATGACAATTCTCCCTCATCCTAACTTAAACTTAGCCTACAGAGCAAATGACTGCAGCATTGTTTTTATATAGAAGGCCGTTAATTACTATATAATGAGAGTGTGACCATTTTATTTTTCATTGTAAGGTATGGGCCCACAGAACTGGGTCCAAAGAGACTATAATTGGAACTGCCCTGAGATTGGAATAGACCAGAAAAAAAAAGATTCAAAACCTGCACATCAGGCAGACATACAATAACTTTGAGGTGAGGGTCTCCACTGAGAATGAAGGAATAGAGAGACTAACAATCTCAATCAGGAAGGTCAAGTCGTGGGTGATAAGACAATGTCTATATAGGGCAAAAAAAGCACACCTTAAGAGGGGTTAGTAATAAGCAATAAATGCAAGCTGCAGCTCCAATGAATACCAGAGCAAGAAGCTAAGGGCTGAATGACCTGAAGGCTATGGGGCAACCTGGAATCTCAGTCATAAGACCCCAACACATGTCTCAGATGACAGGCAGGTGGGAACCTTAGAGAATCCTGTCAATGGTCAATCCCAATCTCCCAAACTGAAAATAGCAAGAGAATTTCCAAGCAGGGAAAGGCGAGCACCCAGGTTCTTAGAAGACTCAGGATTGTTAAAAAAGAGAAGTGATAACTGAGAGATCATGAGTTTCTAGATGTTGAAGGAAAAGCAAGGGAACGGTCACAGAAAGGTGGCAAGAATCTATTTAATTAGGTCTAAAAGAGGTATAGCCACATGCTTGAGAACATGTGGCTATACCTCATCAGTGACACCCCCCCCAGAGATGTTTATTTCTTTCTCTTATTCTTTCTCTCTGTCCTATTTGCCTTTTTTCTTTCTTTCTTTCTATGTCTCTGTATCTCTCTCTCTCTCTCTCTCTCTCTCTCTCTCTCTCTCTCTGTGTGTGTGTGTGTGTGTGTGTGTGTGTGTCTTTGCTCGTAGAAAGTGGGCCTCAACTTCATGATATGTCTGTCTTGACCTCTTAATGGCACCACACCTGACTTAAATCTCTCTAGTCTAAAGTCAAGATATGGCTCACAGCCTTGGTAGGTGGGGTATAATAGGAATCTGTGTAACAGGCTCTTTCTTTTGAGCCACTAACCAACTCCCAAATCATACACAGAAACTTATTGTGAGTTTTGAATGCTCAGCCTTAGTTTAGTTCTTATTTTAATCATGTTCTCTTTATCTACATTTTGCCTCAGGCATTTTGCCTTTCTTTTTACCTGTATATCTTACTTTCCTGATGTCTCCATGTCTGCCTGGAAGCTGCCTGGCTTCTGGCCTCGGGTATGTCTCTCTCTTTCTCCCTCATTCTCTCATCCTTATACTCTCAAGCCTAGATTTCTTCTCCTAGTTATTCTCTCTGCCTGCCAATCCTGCCTGCCCTTTCTCTGCCTATCTATTGACTGTTGAACTCTTTAGACCAATCAGATGCCTTAGGCACGCAAGGTGAAACATCTTTACATAATTAAACAAATTCAGCATAAACTAATGTAAAACATTATTACATCATTAACAAAAGCAGTATAAATGTAAAATACTTTACTCATAGTTAAAGTAATATTCCACAGCATAAACAAATGTAACACATCTTTGCCTAGTTAAAATATATTCCACAATAGATGTGGGTATGATCTGACGATCTAATAGATCTACTGCCAGTGGGGAATGGAGACTCTAGGGACCACAAAGCCAATAATCCCCATTATATGTATTATCTAGTGAAGAGGAAACCCTGACTATCTAAAAGGCAATCCTACTCCTTCTAAGATCAGAGATCTTGAAATATTAACTCTCTTTCTCATTCTATTGAGTGCCACTAAGAGACCATAGGAAACTTAACTCTAGGTATTTCAGATTCCTAAAACAGGAAAGCTAAAATGACACACAAATAAAAGAAAAAAAAAACAAGATTTACTGAAGATGGCAAAGCAGTTTAATCATAGAGATTGGGAATTAGGTTTCCTGACTCTCTGGCCAAGGTTCTTTCTGCTGAATTCCCAAAGTAAATATTCCAACACATTCACACGAATCTAAAGATGGCTTTCTGATAGCCCAGTTTCCATCCATGCCTTGGAAAATCAGGCCAAGTTATGTCATTTGTTTTCAAAATACACTTTATAGATATAGATCAAGGAATGGTGAGATTTTATCTGCCACAATATATAATAAATGAATTTTTCTTCCAAAACCTGACTTACTTTGTCATTTAAAAAATAAAGGAAATTCTTACCAAGCATACCTCATCACAAACTGTGTTATATTTAGCAAGTTTCAGTAGCACATTAATCTTAAAATTCCCGTATTTCCCTGTTGCTATAGCTATGTCTTCTGGTTAAGTTAGAGTTCAGCAGCTGCCAGCAATGCTAACTCTGCTTCCAGTCAACTCTGTGCTTTGTTTTTAATTCAGGATAAAGACAATAAAAGCAAAATAGTCACATCTCTTCTACCTACCCTTAGGAGTAAAGCACCTTAATTAGTCTGGATTAGACAACATATTGATTCCCCATCTGGTACCAATACAGCTGGAATCACGAATCTCGAGTTATTGACATAATGATGTGCACAACTCCAGATCTACAACTGAGAATTACATTGCGCCTATATGCTACATCTCTGATCTTCTCACCAAGAAAACACTGCTGCCTCATATGCTGGATGCTGATGTGTTGATTACTATTAAAAAGAGATGATTTCAGAGCTAGTGGGTAGGAGAAAAAATAAGGCCTTCAAATAGTGTCATCGTTTTGAACAACACAGTTCTCCATCTTTGAATTTCAAGTTCCTATTATTTGATAAATTCTTTTATTTAACTTTCAAGGAAAATTTAAGCAGATTTCTTCACTTGCTAGAATGGACCCATTACTGTGCCTGCTGTACAACTTTCTATTTTACTCTGAATAGTGAGTTGGTCTCTAAATGTTACTCTGAACATTTATGAGCCATCATAAATGTACATGACAGTATTTCCAAATTTCATGACAATGAAATCAATACAATATAAATGATGCTGTGGGTTTATAATGGCTTGCTATCTTACAGGATTGGAAGAAGAGCTAGGCCCATTTTTAAAAGGGCATTTAGTGGGTTTTCTATGATCCTTTCTCAAATGTTAATTTTCTCTCTCAAAATTTACAGTGTTTTATCGGTACACATTTTATGGAAAACAAGAACTATATCAGAGTTTAAATGTACATTTCAAAAATCATTCACATACCTACTGAGATTGTTCCATTCATATACACACAAATTGATAGGTGATAGTTCCTTGTAAAGAAGTTATATGAACAACCTCAGTACAGGGACACACACTTGTAAGCCCAGCACTTAAAAAGTGGAAACAGAACAGTCAATAGCTCAAAGCAGGCTTAGGCTACATTACAAACCTAAGATTATCACGGGCTACCTGAGATTCTGTTTTAAAAAATAAAAAGAGAAATTATTAGAGAAATTATAGCATATCACTAACAGAAGCATGTTTTATAAATGGTTCATTGGTTATAGCAAAATAACTGGAGTGCTCATACATTGTACTAAATTCAGGCTGATCTGGCAGACACAAACATGATAAATGACTCGTAAGGAAAAATATTTTCACTTGTTCACAATGCTGAGACCTTATATGGCTCTAGTAGAACTCACAAAAACAAAATAAGACTTGCTTCATCCTCACATAGAGTCAACAGCTTGTCTCAGAAAGTGGAGTCTGGAAGACCAACACTTGAAAGGCAGCAGAACACTTAAGAGAGTAATTCTGATACAGATCCTGTTTTTCATAAAATGTATATTACTGTAACCTTTTGAAGGGTCACACAAATTTTCAATCTAGAGATTGTTGTTGTCTTTATTTTGTTACTTAAAAGTTCCCTCTGAGGGACCGGTATCATTTGACAGGGTGCTACTTTTAATGTAGTGGTTAATTTTTATTTACAAATTGACATACCCTAGCGTCAGCTTGGAAGAGGAACTCTCAGCTAAGGAATTGTGTAAATGAGATTGGCCTGTGATAACGTCTATGACAGACAGTTTTTATTGATGATTGAAGTGGGAAGGCTGAGCCCATTTTACGTTTCACCATTCTTAGTTAAATGGACTAGCTGATTATGAACCAGAAAGAGAGCCAGCAAGCAGCATTCCTCCACAGTTCTTGCCACAAGTTTCCTGCCCTAACTTCCCTCAATGATGGACTGTAACCTGAAAGTAAAAACTGAAATAAAAATATTTCCTCCTCTAAGTTTCTTTTGGTTGTGGTGTTTATCACAGCCACAGAAAAGCTACATCATGCACAAAATCCTGGCATTGATAGTCACCACCAAACAAACTAGACATGGTCGTACACAGGCCTACAATCCCAGAACTTGGGAGTTGGAAGTATGAGAATCAGCAGTATAGAAAATCTGATGCTAGTCCCTGATATATAAGACTCTATTTTAACTATTTGTCACCTGTAGAAGATATACTATATCTCTGAGAGCCTGGAATCCTAGAAACAGTCTTGACAGAGACTTCTGTTTTGCCTGGTCCTGTAGCCGTTCACTCCCAAAGAAATACACAGAGGCTTACATTAATCATAAACTGATTGGCCTAGTATCTCAGGTTTCTTATTAACTAATTCTTACATCTTAAATTGGTCCATTATTCCTGTCTATGTTAGCCACGTGGCTTTTTACCTTTATCAGTGAGGCATTCTAATCTTGCTTCCTCTGCATCTGGGTGATGGCTACAGACTCAGCTTTCCTCTTCCCAGAATTCTCCTGTTCTCATTGTTGCACCTCTCCTGCCTGGTCACCCCGCCTCTACTTCCTGCCTGGCTACTGGCCAAAGGGGCATTTTATTAAATTACAAGCAACAAATCTTTACAAAGTGCAATACCATTGTACCACAGCACAACAGCTTCTCATTTTCAGTACCTGAAAAGCCATTGTAAACATTATCAGGGTGAATGCATATATTTTGAGTTGCTATTTGGACTAAGTTTGCAATAATATGATCATATGAGATCCGTGTTTTATCACATAGTATTTCCATGTTATTTACATGATTGTAAAATGTTTGGTATATAAAGCCTTTACAATAATGAGAAATTACTCCCTTGATGTTCATTCAACTTAAAACTCAAAAGACATAGAGTTTTTGGTGAATGTGGTAAAATTGCTCTGGAGATAAATTCAAGAATATTAAGAACTTTCTCATCTAATTCTATAAATCCTGACACATAATTTTTGACAGTGACTAGAGAGAGGGTAGAAAAGGATATCTAAACAAATGCAGGTGAACACTAGGTTGAAAAACAAATTATCTATTTTTGTCTGCAATTTAGTAGCTGTGGAACACTGCGTTTATAACTTGAATCTTCAAGGAATCAGTAACCATACCTGTAAATGATAGGCTTGTCCAGTTGAACATGAATGTCATTTTCTACCCTAAAGTCTATGACTTCTGTGGTGGTTTACCTTAATTGTCAACTGATCAAACTGAGGAAGGCCTAGAAGATAGCACATCTGTGAAGGTGCTTCCAAAGAGAACCAGTTTGTGATGGCTCTAGCCTAATGAATGGATTAAACCTTTTATGGGCTAATATAATGATGACTTTATTTGGAACTAGTGAAAGGTAAGAGATGGGACCCTGTTGAAGAAAGCAGGTCACTGAGAGATTGTTCTCAGAGTCTGCATATTACCCTGAATTCTTCCTATATTTCTTTCTCTGCTTTCTGGGTCACATGGTTTAAACTGTTATACCATGCCATATTTATCCTGACATAATGAACTGTTATCTTTAAAACTGAATCAGAGCAAACCTTCTTTGTTTAGGTTTCTATGTCCGTTTTTCTGTCACAGTAGTAAGAAAGTTAAGTCACAACTGCCTAACATTTCATTCTACATGGCATAGTTAGGATTGTGCCTAGTTTTCTTATGTCCATTTTCCATGGTATCACTATACTGATTCCAAACTTAAGTTTCTGAGATGGTGTTATCTGACCGGCCTTTGCTGGCTCACTAAAAGTTTTATTTTTTTATTTTTATAACTTTTATATTTGTTTCCTGTACACATTGTTTTTAGTTTGAAGTCCTTTTCATATACTTAGTGGAGGAATATCTATGGGCCAATAAGCAGCAGAAAGAAAATTAAAAAAATATACATTTCCCCATAGAAATAATTTTGTGCACTCATAGAATATGTGTAGAAGAGAAGCAACATCATTGGATGACCACATGAAGGATTGGGGAATATTAGTCCACACAGGAGAAGGCATAACATTAATTCAGAACTGCTTTACATACATGAATAGGGCTTTTTAGTATACAAGGATAATTAACAGTGGTAATGGGTTAGATTTGATTTTTCTGGCCCAAAGGAACTTAACATTTATCTAAGATCAAATAATAGAAGACACCACTTGACACACTTTGCTACGACCAGAATAAGGGTTTTCTGATAGAGCAGTTTGAAGAGTACCAAGCTCCCTTGAAGTAGAATGAGGACCATACCAATGAAGGTGTCAAAGTACTGTCTATACAACCAGATGACAGAGATGTAACCAAAGAAACTTAGCCTACTCTAGCTGATCACTGAAGACTCTTCCAACTTCAAAATATTATAGACTTAATTCTTAACCCACTCTCTTAATTTTAGATATTGTATACATTTTTCTCAATGTCTCAACATATTATATTCTATGGCAATGAATTCTTTAGATAAACTGTGTATCTATTTATAGAAAAAACAATGCAAAAGTATTATAAATAAATTTTCAGCCTCTGATATTTATTCTTCAACATGTACGACTGAATTTTTAAAGTATTTAGCTTATTTAATAATACTTCTTAGTGCTTTGGCCTCATTTCAATTTTTAGATGCTTAGGATAGAAATATTTTATTATTATAACTTTTAATGACTCATTTAAAATTTTGTGTATATGTATGTGTATACACATGCATATGCAGGTATATATGTGTATGTGTATGCAGGTGCCTCCAGATGCCAGAATAGTGACAGATCACCTGGAGATGGAGACAAAGGCAGCAGTGAGCCACATGACATGAATTCTGGGAACTGAACTCAGGTTCCCTTCAAGAGAAGTAAACACTCTTAACCACAGAGCCATCTGGGAATCTTAAAACATTAGTTGCTACAGCATCCTAAGGAGAAAGATGATGGGGAGAAAGGAAAATGGCTTAATCTTGGAATATAGTGAGTCAGTGACAATGAATAATTCTTTAATTTTTCAGGACTAGAAAACATAGAATGGAAAAATACTGGAAATTTTATCATGGTGGCAGATTAAAAACTGATGACATAAAAAATGTTAAAGTCCTGCATTGCTGGTGAGAGTGAAAACTGGTACAGCCCCATTTGGATATCACTATTGCTATTTTCAGAAAATTAGAAAAGAACCTTCTTCAAGACCTAGCAATACCACTTTTGGGTATATACCCAAAGGATACTCAATCATACCACAAGGACATGTGCTCAACCACATTCCTAGCAGCACTGTTAGTCATAGCCAAAACCTGGAAACAACCTGAATGCTCCTTGACCAAAGAATGGATAAGGAAAACGTGGTACATTTACACAATGGAGTACTACACAGCAGAAAAAATAATGACAGCTTGAATTTTGCAGGCAAATAGATGGATCTAGAAAACATCATATTGATTGAGGTAACTGAGACCCAGAAAGGCAAAAATCATATGTACTCACTCATAAATGCCTTTTAGACATAAAGCAAAGAAAACCACCCTACAATTCGCAATCCCAGAGAATCTAAACAACAATGAGAACCCTAAGAGAGACATGCATGGATCTAATCTACATGGGAAGTAGAAAAAGATAAGATCTCTTGAGTAAATTTGGAGCATGGAGACCATGGGAGAGGGGTGAAGGGGAGAGGAAAGGAAGGGATGGGAGCCGAGAAAAATGTATAGCTCAATAAAATCAATAAAAAGCATTAAAAATGTTAAAGCCAGGAGAAAGTAACAGAGAGGGTTGACTTCTAGATAAATTACTGTAGGAGCTGAGGATAAGCAACGTGGCACAAAACTGCTGACCAGAGCCATGAAGCATGTACCTTTACGTTTATGTATACACATACTCACTTAGAAGGACCCACAAGAAAGTGGTCACAGCAACTGCTTTTGGAAAAAGGCATTAGATGACGTGGCAAGTAGAAAAGACATGCTTATACTTCACTGAATATAACTTTTTACTTCTGTTTTATCTTGTAGTTCTTACTTTACAACCAAAAGAGCATATGAAAAGAACATACCTTGTTAAGTACAACTAGGAAAAATATTAAAGGGCAGAAAACCAGCAAGGCTATCCTAAGCAAACAAGACAAATTGATAATGACTCTGACATTGACCTTGAGTCTGGTTAACAGTGCTGCTCAAATCACAGGTACCTATATTTGTTCGTTTGGCACCTTACTGTGAATTAATCCCAAGCAAGCCCAGCTTTGAGGTATATAAGTATAGTTGAGAGTACCTAACTAGACAGAAAGTGAGCAGGCAGTCCTGTTGTGAAATATTTTTTAACCATGCAAAGATGTGTTGCATTTGCTTAACTATGGAAAGATGTGTTTCATTTGTTTATGTTGTAGTATATTTAACTATGCAAAAATGTGCTGCATTTGTTTAATTATGTAAAGATATGTTACTGTTTTACCTAGCCTTCCTAAGGCACCTTATTGGGCTAATATAAAGCAAGGGAGGAGATGTAGGCAGAACTTATGAACACAGAGAGTAAGTAAGAGGAGGAATTTAGGCTCAAAGAAGAATGAAGAAATAAAAGGCAATGAAAGGGGGATGCCAGAGGCCAGCCAGGCAGACACAGAGGAAGCACAGAAGTAGGACATACAGAATGAAATAAAGAGGCAAAATCCCTGAGGCAAAACGTAGATGAATAGAAATATTATATTTTAAGGTAATAGATATAGTGGGAGAAGCCTAAACTAAGGTTGAGCATTCATAATTAATAATAAGGCTCCGTATCTTTATTTGAGAGCTGGTTGACAGCCCAAAGAAAAGCCAACTACAAATGGTGCCCAACGTGGGGCCTGAATTTCCACATAGGGCCTTAGAAAGCTGAAAAAAGAGAAAAGGATGCAGGAACAGCCCTGAGACTGGATGAGCCATAATAAATCTGTTGATTACAGATTCTTCATGACTTAATATTACATTCCATCTGTTCATATGTCATGGATAGATGTTTGATTATACAGTCTAAATAAACTTATAAAATTGACAGATGTCTTACCTGTTCTAACATAAAACAAAAATAAATCTTTGGCTGGCTTGGGTACAAAGCACAGCCCATACTTGTGTTAATGCAGATATATAGGTAACCTTGGAAAGTTTCTGTGTTTTCAGAACAAGGGGACAATATATCTATAAAAAATGGGTGGCCCAGGTGATCTAGCCTTTCAGAATGCATCTGTGGCAGTTTCCTAAGAGTTCTATCCTTAGAAAAACTTCAAGACTATAGCTGATATGGTCCAGCCTCAAAGACTAGTCTAACCAAGAATTCAGATAAAGTCTAGCACATTCCAATTACACAGAGACAGGACAAGAAGTGTTACAGCTCATTTTCTTATTTCTTGACTATTATCTCAGGGTCTCCTGACAACAAAAAGCAGTCTGGATAACACCCACATTGCCATGAGTTAGGACAGGTGGGTATTGATCATTCTGTAGGTTATGGATGTTTGTCATCATTTAGTGGGGATATAGGAATATAGAATAAAAATATAACTATTCATCTCAAATATTTTACATTGGTATGGATTTTTGTTTATTGATACAAATTTAAGGCTATTTTGTTATAGTATATAAGTTTCTACTCTTGTTTAAGGTGTTGTAACTATGTAGCTCATTAAGAATGTAATATAAAGTTATATGCCTTGAAAACTATTATTTCAAACTGTTTAGGATAATTAAAATGCAGGTTTGTAGTTAGCCACATATTACAATCAAACTTGTAGTCATATTAGGTATGTTTTCTAGGTCAAATAGATATATTTTAGGTAGATAAGTAGTCCTCAAATACTTAAAAAGCCTACAGACTATGACATTTAAGATGTTTAATAACTTAACAATTTCATGACAGTGAGACACATATGCTCCTAGCAGCATCAATCTACTTTATAAAAGGGTGATTGGAATCAAAGAACCTCCATTTGGAGTTCTCTTCCACTGTGGCAAAGTAGCCCATTTGAGCAATAAACTGCCCTCTCCTTGACTGCTGATAGTATGCTGTACAAATTGGACAAGTAGGACACCAAAAAAAGACTGCTAAACTTTGCCAAAACAGGATGGGATAGTACTTCAAAATTCCTGCTTTACAGAAAAGTATGTCAGATATTTGAGGCCTGTAGGCCAAATATGGATGTCCCAACAGTGCAGAGGAATCTTGGATGACTATCCAGGTAGCCAGTCGTTTCTGTCATTTTTAGAGTTTTGGAAGTTGCTTGCTCTGCACTTCCTGTTTACTTGGATAATATAATATCCTTCTCAGGTGTCTGATGGAGTTGAAGATGAGGTAGTTATAGTTTTCCATGTTACAAAATTTTTAAAAACTTATATAAGAGAAGTAAAGAAGTTTATAAGGTTGGGAAACATAAAAGCTCAAATTGTTTGTCTTAGAAATGCTTTGAGGTCTAAAAAGATAATTTTGAGTCGGTAATACAAGTTAGGACAGAAAGTAAAATTAGGTACACAACTTTAGCCTCAGCAAGATAAGATAGATAATGGAGTATTTTCTCTGAATTTGCCAAATGCAAATGGAGTGGATGTTGTAAATATAATTCTTACTTGATAATTGCTCTTATTGTATGTAATCATACAATGTTAAAGCTAAAATACCTCTTTTTATCCAAACAAAATAGAGAATTGTTACAGAGTATTTATTTAACTATGGAAAGATGTTTCCATTTGTTTATGTTGTAGAATATTTGTTTAACTATGTAAAGATGTGATGCATTTGTTTATTTATATAAAGATGTGTTGCTGTTTTTCCTAGCCTGCCTAAGGTACCTAATTGGTCTAATAAATAGTGATGAAGGAGGTATAGGCAGAACTTCCAGGCAGGGACAATAAGTAAGAGAAGGAATTTGGGCTCAAGGGAGAAAGGAAAAAGAAAAGGAGATGAAAGGGAGATGCCAGGGGCCAGCCAGTCAGACAGACATGGAAGAAGCAGGAAAGTATGAATACAGAATAAAAGAAAGGTAAAAAGACCTGAGGCAAAACATAGATGAAAAGAAACAGGATAAATTAAGTTAAAAGAGCTAGAGGGACAAGCACAAGATAAGGTCAAGCATTCAAAATTAATAAGTCTCTGTGTCCTTATTTGGGAGCTAGTTTGTGGCCCAAAGAAAAGTCCAACTCTACAATCCTTTGGGGTTTCTGATAGAGGGACTCTTCCTTGATGTACATGTACTCATAAAAGTTTTAATAAAATTATCTAAAAATCTATGCCATAGATGTTTGTTTAAATAACAATGATCAGCAAGGCACAGTGCACATGCCTATAATCTCAGCACTCATGAGATAGAGGCAGACTAATATTTCTGTGAGTTTGAGTCTAGTCTAATCTATATAGTGTGTTCTGAGCCAGCCAGAGATGAATAGTGAGCCTGTCTCCACAAATAAAAGGGCTTTAAAAAGTAAATAACAATCATTAATTATACCCTAAATAATGACATCTTCCCCATAGTGTCAAGTATATTTTATATTAATATTGAATCTGATTTACTTATCATTTTAAAATTCTAAAACCCACAAAGTTGTGAACAGGTATGAATGATACCTTAAGAGTAGTGAAGGCCAATCTCATATAGTTAAATTTCCTGCATGACTTTTTTGCCATCTGATTCATCAGTCACTACTTGACCTTTCCAATCATAAGAGGTTCACTAACTAATGAGCTTGTCCACCCCAATGCTGGATAGCATAGAATCATTTGAAAGTATTACCTGGTGTTGAGCCATTCACCTGACAATAACCATTTCCATCTATTGGTCTTTATTCTGTTCTCAAGTTGTTCTGTGACATATATACTAGCCCTTAAAATCTTTGTAAGTTGTCTTAACTGTACATAGACCCCCCCTTACCCATGTGAATTATTTCTAGTTATTTTTATTACTTCCTATATGATTGCATTACAAAGCCTTCAATATCTAGATCATTTCTTAAATAGGTCTGACTCATGTTAGTTCCTTGTATTGCAGGTACTAGACTTCCATAAGGTGGTTTGAGGCCAAATTAGTTCTTTGGGAAAGCAATACCATTCTGGTGAACACTATTAGTTTTCTCATCAATTGAATCCCTGAAGACTTTTACCCACCTAATGTTATTAAATAAGTACATCCTTACATGGCTCATTAAGATGTAAAGGCTACCATTATTTTCTTTATTAAATTTCATCTTCTTGTATTTGGTCTCACATTGCAACCTGAGAGTCCAAAAACCTGTGAGTTGCTGTCCAATTTCCTGGTATCTGTGAATCTTATCATAATTCATTACTATATTTTCCAAGTCACTGTTATGAGGGTTGAACAGGTCAGAGGGCATGACAGTTCACTAAGTACTAACACAAGAAGACTCCCCCTGAGGACTTTAGTCCACCCACAGCATCAGGCTGTGTAGGCACAAGAGGGCACATTCATCTACTGTTCTCTTAACAGATGACAAAGGCCTTTGAACACTAAAGAGAAATAGTCTGTGCAGATACTGAGTATTCTTTTCTCTTATGACACTAGGGATCAAATTTAGGGCCTTATGCATATTGGAGATGTACTCTTACATTGAACTATTTTCCTGGCTCTAAAACTATTTCATTTAAAACTCACATTTTAAATAAGTAAACTTGTTAATTCTCCAAGGAGATAGAATCTTTGAAAAGAGTTTTTTCTTATCCTTGTCTGAAGAAAGAAAATGACCTTTTATTCCTAAGGTGTGTCCCTGTTGTAAGAAAGGCTGCTTGTTGGTTTCCAGATGCTCAGCCCTGAAATAATCACACAGAAACCATATTATTTAAATCTTGGCCCATTAGTGCTAGCTTATTATTTGCTAACTCTTACATCTTCGTTTAACCCATCTCCATTAATCTGTGCATCACCAGGAGGTCGTGGCTTACCAGCAAAGTTTCAGGACATCTGTCTCCGGCAGCAGCTCTCTCTAAATTTGCCTTCCTTCTCTGAGCACTCAGCATAGTTTTCCCCCACCTAGCTCTGTTCCCCTGTAGATCTGCTCTAGTCACAAAGCAGTTCCTTTATTTATCAATGGTAATCGCAGCATACGCAGGGAATCCTACATCATGTCCCTTTAACCTCAATTATTTATTGTGTACTTTTATTCCAGGTAGCATCCTAAAAGCTGAGTATAAGCCAGGAACCAGGCAATTATACCCCACTCATGTGCATAGCCCAGAAGAATATTCTTGAAATACCAGGAGTATGTTAATGGGATATTTTCCCTACAAGTGTAATCTAAGTAAATAATTCAGTTACTCTTGAAAGAAGGTTTTCTGTTGTGGAAAGAGTTTAAAATATCTTCAAGAAGCCATACAGGAAGAATGATTGAAACTATAGAACCCAGTGTACCAGATGCCACTGGGTCTGGATTCTCTAGGTGAGTGAATGCAGTAGTCATGTGACCAGCATTCAGAAACTCTGGTAAAAGTGTAATCACAATCAGGTTTGCAAACAAATTATTTCCACCTGAGAAAATATTGCAACCCATTTACTATGGGGAAGAGAATAACTTCTGCCTTAACAACTTATATAGGGAAATAAATTGGAACAATAGGAATGTGTAAGAAAAATGAGAATAAGGAACTATAAGATAGGATTGTGTTTAATGTACAATATGCACTTATAGATCTCAGTAAAATTATTTCTGCTGCAATTCAAAAGTTAGCACACTACAATAAGACATTGGAGAGAACTACTAATGTTCAGCAATTACTTTGTAGGTGCTCTGCTTTAAATGACCCAACAAGGTCATAATTGTTATCTCCATTTTCACAGATGGGAAAATTAGAATCCAAGTTATAAAGCTAGGAAATAGAGGAATCTATTAAAAGTCAATAATTTATGATTCCAAAGATTATTTTTAATGTTGCTGTTCTAAGAGCCTAAAATGTAGAAATCGTATCCAGAGAAATCCAGTATAATAAGGAGACTATAGTAATAAGATATGCTCCCAACTAGATTCACCAAATACTATGGGCCTGTGGGCTGAAGATTGGATGTCCCAATGGTACAGAAGAACTTTGGGTGAGTGTCCAGGCAGCAAGTTGTCTCTGTCAATTCTAGAGTTTTGGAAGTTGCTTACAAAGCACTTCCTGTTTACTTGGGTAATTATATATCCTTCTGGAGTCTTTGATGGAGTTGAAGAATATGTAGTTATAGATTTCCTTGGTTATGATAAAAGATAAAGTAGATATAAATATTATAACTGTAATTCTTGCTTAATACATGTTTCGTTACATGTAATTTTACTACATTAAAGTTAAAACTTTCCTTTTTATTTAAACAGAAAAGGGGAGGTGATGTGGGATTCCCCTCTGTATGCTGTGAATACCATTAGTTGATAAAGAAACTGTCTCAGGCTTGCGCAAGGCAGAACTTAGGTAAATGAGGAAAACTAAATGAAATGCTAGGAGAAAGAAGGCAGAGTCAATGAGAAGCCATGTAGCCCCTCTAGAGACAGATGCCAGATGGAACCTTGCCGGTAAGTCACAGCCATGTGCTGATACATAGATTATTAGTAATGAGTTAAATTAAGATGTAAGAGTCAGTCAGGGCTTCCGGTCTAGCCACCCCCACCGGAGGAGAATGGCCCTTGCGGCAGGCCCTTGGAGAGGGCTTCTGATCTACCCACCCCCACCGGAGGAGAAGTCGGCCCTTTTGACTGAGGTAAGCCCTTGGAGAGGGCTTCCGATCTACCCACCCCTACTGGAGGAGAAGGGCCCGGCGGAGCGAAGCAGGCCTTTGGAGAGGGCTTCCGATCTAACCACCCCCACCAGAGGAGAAGGGCCCAGCTGAGCACGGCAGGCCCTTGGAGAGGGCTTCTGATCTAGCCACCCCCACTGGAGGAGAAGTCGGCCCTTTTGA
>JAQHUG010000281.1:60959-87450 GCA_028555095.1 Dicrostonyx torquatus | reverse complement strand
GAAGCCTGAGATAATGGGCCAATCAGTTAATAACCTAATGTAGACTCTCTGTGTGATTTTCTTTGGGCCTTGCTGGCTGTGGGGTACTGGGCAGGACAGAAACCCCAACAAGCAGGACCCTCATGTTACATATTTTATTGGAGGGGATAAAACTTACAGACCAATGTCCCAAACCACATTCCTCTGGTCACAAACAGGAAACCGAGTCTATCATTCAGCACGGAAGCTGGAAGCAAGCTAGCTTGGAGAGCTGCTGTGGCTTTTTTTAAAATGAAAACCACGCCTCACATTGGGCGGGTATCTTAGAAGCCATTGGCTGAAAGCAAGAGGGCTTAATCTCCCGCTGCACAATGTTATACATAAGGATGGAATATAAGTCCACAGAGTCCAAAAACCTATGAATGAAGACATCAGTGCACAAGGATTTTGAAGGTGAGAATAGTTGGAAGGAAAGGCAATGATTTAAGAAAGTTAAAGAACTTATAAAAACATACCTACAAAAAGAGATGCCAGTTAAAAAATAAGCCAGTTATCTTCCAGTAAGTCTTTAGAAAACTTGAAACTTAGTGTAGTGATATTTTGTTTATGTTTTAACATGCCTGAAGATCAGAGTGCAGAGCAAAGCCACTAGAGACCAGGGAGTAGTGGCACACACCTTTAATCCCAGGACTCGAGAGATAGAGGCAGAGGAATCTCTATTAGTTCAAGGCCACTCTGGGTTACACAAGACTGAATCTGTCTAAAAGACAAACAAAGCTCACACAAGGGTGACCACAGCACTTGGAGGTCACACACCTTTAATCCCAGTGCTAGGGAGGTGGACACAGGAATGATATGGCTGGGTGGAGAGAGGACTATAAGACAGGAGCTTAGTGAAATATGAGGTTTGGTGGAGAGAGATGTAGTCTGAGGACAGGATCACCACTTTGGTCCGAGTAAGCATCAGTAGAGGTAAAAAGTCTCCCTAGTGACTGGCTGCTCTGCTTCTCTCAATTTTTTCTGAGCTTTCACATCTTGAAATGTGACTGCAGGTTTTTTATTGTGAACAATTAGAATTCATGTTACAACTCAGCAGCCACAGAAGTTAGAGTTAAGATATGGGAAAAGAGAAACACAAAATCTGCAGAAGGAGCAGTAGACTTCCATGACTCCTTGATATCATATAGCTAGCATAATAACTATTTTGCTTGACACCATTGTTTGTCCTTAGGACACAAGAGATGTATCCTCTGACAATTTTTAATCAGACCCCACTCAGAGCACCTTTGGCACATCTACTTTAGCAAAAGGTAGTATAGAGGTAGTATAACAAAATGACAGAAAACACAGGAATCTATTGAAATTCTAGATATGGAAAAACAGATCCCAAGCTATTCTACCCAGATAGGTACAGGCAGAATAGCAGATCCCGTTTGTTCTTGAATAAGTGACAGCAAGCAGAAGAAAACCATCAATTTGGTATCTTTTGGATTTCCTCCAACAAAAAGTTACTTATGGCTAGTCACTCCACAGTAAAGTCCCCTAGGTGACAAACTCTGCCTTCACATCCCTTACTTGAAATTCACACAAGAGTTTCTTTCTTAACTATGAAATATTCTTCCATGGATTACGAGACATATAAAGGAAGTCTTCAAGATGACAGAAGCCAAAACAAGCAAACTAGGAAGTGGAATTCAGAGAAAAAAAAAGACATGATCCCATAACAGAAGAAAATTCAAAACAAAACTATAACTAATGCTTTCAAAGAGAGAAGAGAATAATATATAGTCATATACATGAATGAAGTGCTGCAGAGAAGGAAGCGGCAGAATACAGGGAAACTGATGGGAACTGAAACTGTGATCATCAAATTGCAAAAAGAGAAAAGATTAAAATAAGAAAACCTTACCAAAAGTAAAGCATGAAAATGAACAGATGAAAATATAAGAAGCCAAAAATGGGCAATTGAATGAGTCTAACACTCAAATCAAATTTATAGGAAAGGGGGAAGTAAAAATTATCTATGTGATAATATAGGAAAATGTCTCTGAAAATAATGACATTACCACATCCGAAGCTCCCAAGGAAGGATTAGTTTTAAAAATGCATAACAATATGCACCAAGTCATTCCATTATAAATTTGCCAATAGCAGAGCCTAAAAGATCCCCAAAACCTTTTGAAGTAAAGGAAAGGTTTTACATAGAGGACCAGAATTCAGACTGGCATCACACCTGGGTTGGGTTGTTTGATACAGAGTCTCACTATGTAATTGGAACTGAAGCTCTCTATGTAGCAGAATGACTTCAAATTCATGATAAACCTCCTGCCTTGGTTTCTCAAGCACTGTAATTACAGGCATGAGCCACCATGTCTGGCAAAAACTGGGAAACAATATAGCATTGTTTTCACACACACAAAAAATGTAACCTAGAATTACGTATGTTACTCAGATGTTTACTATGAGAACTGATATTGTTCTGCCAAAATGAGGATTATTTCATTCTCATTGACAACATGTCTGGTCCTGGTCTTGCTTTTGCCAATGAGCTGTAAACAGAGGTAGTACTGTGGGCCACTTCAGAAAAGAAGCACCAAGAACCATCACTGGTTCTATTGTACTCCTTTTCCCTGCCACAATAATTTCTTTTTGGATAGGAGGGCTGCTTCCTTACCCTTACTTGGACACTAGAATGTAAAAGATCTGTGTAGGACTTTAAGGAGCCATGAAGCACATGGTCTGTGGGTCAGAAAGAAACACTGCCATGCCAGTGTTCGAGGGTTTGGAACTGTCAGCCACCATGGTATAACTTAGTATAAGTCTGACAAGCACACTTCTAGCACTTTTTACTTAGGAAACTATTAGAACATATGCTCTAGCAAAACAAGTTTAAAAAGAAAAGGAGAAATACAGGTGTCACAGAAAACTTAGGAAGGGGGAAAAGTCGAGTCTTTGGATATTTCTTTATTAGGCCTAGAGAGCAATTAGCCAATATTAAAACTGGAGGCTGGAAGACTCCAGAAAGAAAGAAAGTACCACTGATACAGATCATCTGACATAGAAGAGTACTTAGGAAAAAAATTCTAAATATCCCTCAAAACTTCTGAGATGAATTATAGAGAAAACAAGAAATAAATACAAAAGCTAGGCAAATAAAATTATGCAATTATTAGTTGTGGGGAAAATAAAATATTGAAAAAGGAAAATGTAAACACCATGTATTTTTTGGCTTGGCAATGTAAACTTTAAAAGAAAGACTTATTTATTTATTATTTATACAGTGTTCTGGTGCCTGCAGGCCAGAAGAGGGCACCAGATCTCCCTACAGATGCTTGTGAGCCACAACATGTGGTTGCTGGGAATTGAACTCAGGACCTCTGGAAGAGCAGCCAGTGCTCTTAACCACTGAGCCATCTCGCCAATCTACAATAACATAAACACTGGTGATTAATTAGAAAAAAATATCATTTACTCATTGTCAGAATATGGTCCTTGAATGAAGCTGTGTGCGATTTCTAAGAACTTGTGAAGAAAACTCCACGTAACAAGACAAGAGTCTGTAACCTCTTCTCCTCCGTAACATGGGATGTTCTTGGAATGTGCTGTCATGCCCCTCCCAGAAAATAGGAATAGATTTTACTTTAGATTACTCATCTCAACTGGCTGTTGTTATTTATTAATATGCCTCTATGGAAGAAAAAAAAAGTCTTTGCCACTTGTAGCTTGTCCTTGTAATTGAAAACTTAACCCAAGTGATTCTTCTTAACCTTCAGGGTATACAATGCCTGATGCTCTGAATAAAGTCAAATATTGTATAAGACTTTAGCCTGCCTCATTTTCAGGCCCTGCTCTCAGGTTCACACCACCAACTAGAATTGTAAAGAACTCACTATCATGGCACTTGGGAGGCAGAGGAAAGTGGATCTTTGTGAGTTCAAAGCCAGCCTGATCTATATAGCAAGACCCAGGACGATCAAGGATACATAGAGAGACCCTGTTTAAAATACATACATACATACATACATACATACATACATACATACATACATACATATATTTTTAAAAGTAAAGACTGGAGAAATGGTTTGGCAATTAAGAGAACTCTGTTCTTCCAGAGGACCCAATTTGGTACCTAGTACTCATATGGTACCTCACAATTGCCTGTAGCAACAATTCCAGGTGCTCAGCATCTCCCTCTATCCTCTGCATAGACTAGGCATACATGTCACACAAGTAAGCACTCACACACACATATAAAATAAAAATAAAATAAACTGTAAGTGGAGTTTTCTGTCCCGCCAGCAAGTTCCCAAATAACCACACAGAGACTTGTTATTAATTACAAATGCTTGGCTAATAGTTTAGGCTTGTTACTAATTCTGACAACTTAACCCATATTTCTTTTCTGTACTCTGCCACATAACAGTACCTTTTTTTTTTTTTTTTTGGTATGGCGTGTTTAATTTACTTCTCTCCTGAAGACTCCTCATGACTCCGCCCTTCCTCTTTTCAGTGCCCTCTCAGTTTGGCTCTCCTGCCAAACCTCTTCCTGCCTAGCTATCGGCCAGTAATTTTTTTATTAAACCAATCAGAAGGTGCCATGGCAATTACACATCTTCATAGTGTACAAAAAGATTATTCCATAACAAGAATTACTTTAAAAGTTAATTCACTTATTAGAAAAAAATCAGCCACCTTCCTGACCAAATACATGGTCTCCTCTATATCATACTAAATATTAGATTAACATTATGGACAGTAATAGCAAAAATAATGAAAGTATTGCTATACAAAGATCTTTGACAAAGCTATTTAACGTGATGGGTGGATCCAAACTGTTGTTGATCAAAGTCAAAGAAAGTGGATAAGAGTGTTTACTGATTAGTCATGAGGAGAGGAGTTCAGGTCCCAGAACCTAAGTAGCAACCTGGGCATCCCACAAATGTCTTTAACTGCAGCCTAAGGGATCCAACATGTTCTGGTCTCCACATACACACATGCATTAGCACCTACACATTAAGTGTGACTACACATACATACACATACGTGTGTGTGCATACACACAAGGGATGTAGATTAAAAGAAAAAATAACTTTGTAAGATCAGATTGTCATGTATTAGTGGTTGAATTCTTAGTGAGAGTCAGATGTAAGAACAAATCCTTTCATGGGAGACCATTGTTTTTGCTTGCTTGTTTGTTTTTTAAGATAACTGGATAAAGCCACATTGAAGCATTTTATTCAAAAAAAGTTGAACTGGTATGGGTGCAAACTCCTGTAATTCCATCTTTCATGGAGTTGAGGTAGGGAGTGAAATTAGAGGGCAGCCTGGACTACAGAGTAAGATTCTGTATCAAAAGATTTTTTTAAAATCTTAATGAAATATTATTAAACAAGAACATGAATGTGAGAGAAAAATATTGGACTGATTGCTTTTGTTGTTGAATTTTTACTTTAAAGCATTATTTGTACTATTAAAGTGACAAAATAATTGAAACTACTTTACATTTTTATAGTCCAGAGAAGATACAGTATAGCAAACCGTACACCAGCAGAGCTGGCCGTGAATTTCTTGCCAGTGCTTAAGATTCACAATAGACACAGCCATGTATATTTTCTTTTAATTTTTCATTAGAGGAACAAAATTATCTTTCAACACTTGAGAAAAGTTCCTCTAAATTAAACACTTACTCCAGGCTTTCTGTGGGACTTTTATTTCAAGTCATAATCTCAAAGACAGCAATCATAAAAATGGCGTGCAGATGGATGGATGTATGAAAAAATAATTAGTTGATACTTAGAACCAATTGGTCAGAAGAATTTGAGTAAGACATTTTTTAAAAAAAAACTCACGTTATACACTAGCAAACATTTTTCCAAGGCCTTTGAACAAAAGCAGTTGAAAACAGCTTTCACACAGTAGGCTACCTATCGATTGATGTCCTCTCCCAGAACTTTCTCTCCCTTAGAGAGTTTCTCTGCTCATGCTTGGAGGAATGGATAAATACTTTCATATAAATCTAACCATACTTGTGCTACAATTATTGCACCATACTCGTGTGGAATATTGGGGGTAGTGAAGGCAGAGACCAATGGCTGCTGGGATTGCAGTACAGTATAACCAATAGCTCTGCTCATGCCAAGCATACTTCTAAATGACTTAAACTTTGTCTGCTCATATAAAGCCTAGTTAGCCCTTGATTATGGCTACTCATTAAGTGAAATGTGAAATTTATTAATAAACCAAATTGGTCATTTATGTCTGAATTGGATGTGAGGTGTTCATATTTGGATTTTTGTACATTCTGCAATATTACACATTTCAGGACAATTATACAATACAAATCTAACACTGTTCTTCTTTATAAATCCTATATTCAAATTCAGAACTTATCTCTATTCCCTAAGCTAGAGACAGATCACATATGTCTCCCACTGATGCAGCTCTCTGGCTCCCACTTTACTCTGGGGTTAGGAGCACTATTTCAGTCTTACTGCTTTTCTCTTTTATTTCTAGTTTTTTAGGAGCATCTCTCATTGCTTCCTGCCAACACTGCTTCCAATCCACTGAATAAACCATATATGTAACTGCTCTCAAAGTTACCATGCCAGAGTCTTGACCAGGCACTTTCTACTCAGCTCTAGTGTTCCAAATGAGCTATACTATACTGGTTGCTTTTATTGCCAATTTGACACAAACTAAGGAATCTGGGGAAAGGGAACATCAGTTAAAAAATTGCCTAAACCAGATCTCCCTGTGGGCATACCTTTGGGGCATTTTCTTCCTTAAATAGATTTTTATTAATTTTTAATTTATTAATTTTTCATATAATATATCTTGATCATGTTTTCTCCTCCCCAAACTCTTCTTTGCATATTTCTTCCTCCTTCCCTACACACCCAACTTCATGTTCTCTCTCTCTTTCCCTTCTTTCTGAAAAAATCCACCCCCCAAAAAAATAATAAAACAAAAATGCCAAAACAAAATATTGAGTTTGTTTGGTGTTTGCCAACTACTCCTGGGCATGAGGCTTGCCCTAGAGTGTGGCAAGTGAAGGCTAATGGGTACTCTCCACAATCTATTACTGAGGATGACATGTACTTATGTCATCAAACACAGAAAAGTCAATCTGGTGCCCAATTAGAAATTTCACCCCTATTGATGAATGTTCATGGTACTGGCAAGTACTATGTTTGCTAGTAGAGAAGAAAGGTAATCATCAATGTCACCTGGTGCAGGAGAATTGTCTGTATTCTGTCAATCATGTTTTAAATAAAAGCTGATTGGCCAGGTAGGAAGTATAGATGGGACAACCAGACAGGAAGTAAAGGTGGGGCAATGAGAACAGGAGTATTCTGGGAAGAAGGAAGGAAGCTCTTTCCCAAGTCCTGCCCAGACCACAGAAGAAGGAAGATGTGACCTGCCCTGCTGAAAATGGCACCAAGCCATGTGGCTAACATAGATAAGAATAATGGGTTATATAAGTTATAAGCGCTAATACAAAGCCTGAGCTAATGAGCCAATCAGTTTATAACCTAATGTAAACTCTCTGTATGATTTTCTATGAGACTAAACAGTGGGGGGACCAGGTGGGACAGAAACCCCAACAATCAGGCCCCCATGCTACAGTCACCCAGTTACAAGACCTGCACCCTACAACAGCAATCTGCCTGCAAGTTATACTGGTACAATAGCAGCACAAATGTTATGAAAGTAACCAACCACTTTCTGATTGGATATAAGGCCCACTCTATGGGATGGAACCCATACCTGACACTACTAAAGTAATCAAGAGAATAAGACTAGATAGGTCATAGGCCTACCTAGGGGAAAACATACTGCTATTATCCTGGTAAAGAAAGAGCAATAAAATGACATATTGCTACACCCATAAATCAGTTCATCACTACCCCCTTAGGGAAACTGCTGTTTGCAGTAGCTCATAATTAACACAGAGACCCACAATTGGGGCATTTTCTTGATTGCCATTTGATAAAGGATGGGCCAATCCTCTTTGGGCAGAATCATCCCTACACAAGTAGTCCTGGGGAATATAAGAAAGTGAACCACACATGAATCAGAAAGGAAGTCAGAGAGTAGTTTTCTTCCATGGTTCCTGCTGTTCCTGCTTGAGTTGTTGGCCTGATGTCCTTCAATATTGAATTGGGACCTGGAAGCATAAGATGAAATAAACTCATTCTTCCCCGAGTTGCTTTTGGTCATGGTATTTATCTCAGCAATGGAAAAGAAAAGGAATTAGAAAACATACTGTTCTACACAGTGTTTCAAAAATGTAACAGTTAAAGAAAAAGAGGCCAAAATTTGAAAGAAAAGAAGAAGATGGGTACATGGGAGGGTTTGGAGCAAAAAAAGAGTGACATGGTAAATGATGTAATTATACTACAATCTAGAAAATAAAAAGTTGTTTGAAATTGCCAATGGCAATCTTGATCAGTACTATATAGGCTAAATAATGAAAAGCAAAGCACAAGGAAACTAAATGAAACAGAGGTGATCTTATATCTCTTTTCTTTTTTTCAAGAGGAAAACACCATTTCTCAAACCATTGTTTTAATATAGCAAGGAGCCTTGAGGAAATTTTCCAACTATGAAACAAAATTACAACACATGATTCTAGGCCCTCCATATGTTCTAAGCATAGAGAAAATGGTTCTGCTGTGGATAGGATTCCGTTTCTCTCATGAGCACTGGGAAATCAGAATGTGGGAGACTGTAGCCATGTTTTGTTAACTAATGGCTTCATGATGCTCACTGTGCTAAAACGAAGCAGATAAAAAAGGAAATGGAACAAACCTTCACCCATCAATAGAAAAAGTGGAAAACTCTGTGGAAAGATGGTCCAGAAGATAACTAAAAGGTCAAACACACACATAGCAGTCATGTTATAATACTCTTACATATCCTTGAAACTGAATATGGGGAGCTTATCAATATAGATGTCATTAGTAATTTAAAACAAAGCATGTTAGGTATAATCTATATACAATAGGAAGCAGGTTCCTATGTAGGTTTAAAAAAAAATACACGTCTCTACTTTAAAGACTAAAACATCTGCTGAAATGAAACTTTGCGTAACTTGTTTAGCCCAAAGTCTAGAATCAAGAAAGAAAAAAAAAACATGATATCTCCAATTATATATGGAATGCAGTGGGATAGTGGGGAGCTATGGAGTAGGGGAGAAGGGACAACAGGCTAAAAGTAGCCAAAAGTGATTTGTACATTTGGGTTTGTCTGTCCTACTCGAAAGCCTCAAAGAACTCTAGCTCACAGAAAGAGTGGAAATTCAAGTGACTTTCTAGAAGGGGCAAGGGCAAATGTACGAGGAAAACATGAAATGTCACACTGTGACTCTAAGAGGGACTTTGCACAGGGAATGCTAAGAAAACAAGAGAGGGAAGTTATTACTATATAAAGCAATTGCAATTTTTCTTTGATAAAGGTGGAAGATATTTAGAGAATGATGAATAGCCTTCCTCAGTAGCTTTTCTTAGAAAAAGGTAGTAGTCCTTTCACTGATTTCTCCTCAGCCATGTGCAGATGACCATTGCTGCTCCATATTCCTCCCATTGACAATTTGCCCTGGGGAATCTCTTTCACACTGGACTACAGAGCAAAAGGAGGAAAATGTCAAAAAGCTAAAAATCAGCCAGCTTCTGCTAATAAATCAGAACCGTCAGCTGTTTGGTTTCTCATAGCATGCTGTTTCATAGGAGACTAGCAACTCCCCCTGTGTTCTCTTTGGTTAATTCTTCTAGGCAAGCATGGGCAGGAACTTGGACTCAGCCTCAAGTGAAAAGTGAGATATTGTTAAGACCCTGTTGAGATCAAGTTGTGTCCTGACCTAAGTTATGCCATATTGTGCAAAACAGTTATTTTACAGACTGTGCCTTGCTCTAAGAGACTCCATTTTATAAGAAGCTTTTTTATGTATTTAATTTTTTTAAATTGTACATACCAACCCCAGTTCCCTCTCACTCCCTTTCTCTGCCCCCTACCTCCCTCTTCCCACCCCAATCCATTTCTCAGAGGGGTAAGACCTTCCTTGGGGAGTTACCAATGTCTAGCATACGAAGTTGAGGCAGGACCAAGTCTCCTCCTGCCTCCCGTATCAAGGCTGAGCAAGATATTCCACCATAGAGAATGGGCTCTAAGAAGCCAGTTCACACACTCAGGATAAGTCCTGGTCCCACTGCCAGGCCCCCCAAAACAGATCAAGCCACATAACTGTCATCCACATTCAGAGGGCCTAGTTCAGTCCCATGCAGGTTCCCCAGACGTCATTCCGTGAGCTCGCACTAGTTCAGGTCAGCTGTCTCTGTGGTTTTTCCCATCATGATCTTGATACAATGGAGTATTACTCAGAACAATGCATCTTGAAATTTGCAGGCAAATGGACAGAACTAGAAAAATGCATCCTGAGTGAGGTAACCCAGACCCGGAAAGAGAAATATGACATGTACTCACTCATAAGTGGATATTAGACATAAAGCAAAGGATAACCAGGCTACAATCCACAGACCCAGAGAAGCTAGGTAACACAGAGAACTCTAAGAGGGGCACACATGGAGGACACCAGGAAGGGGAAATATTTAAGATCTCCTGGGTAAACTGGGAGAGGGTTGAAGTGAAGGGATATGGAATGGCAACATGAGGGACCAAGAAGGCCAAGTTGGGGGAGGGATGGAGGAGAAGGAAAGAGGTATCTTGGTAGAGGGAGCCATTACGGGGTTAGGGAGAAACCTGGTGCTCGGGAAATTGCCAGGAATCCACAAGGATGACCCCAGCTAAGACTTCTAGCAATAGTGGAGAGAGTGTGTGAATGGGCATTCCCCTACGATCAGAGTAGTGACTACCTTAATTGTCATCATAGGACCTACATCCTGTAACTGATGGAAGCAGATGCAGTGACCCACAGTCAGGCACTGGGTTGAGCTCCTGATTAAGAGAGGGAGGAGGGATTTTTAAGCCATTTAGGATGCAGGAAGACTGTGAATAACACTATCTGTTCAGCAGTAGAAAATAGAATAGGATTCATCCTATAAATGTATTGGAGTGCAACTCCCCACATGGGCCCCATGAAATGATGGACATTTAGCACCCTAATGACAATATCCCCGCCAACTAGTCTTCCCTTCCCTAGATGTACAGGTCAAGGGACCTACAGAGAGGCAGAGAGAAAGAGTTCAGCATTATAGGAAAAGGCCTGCCACAGATTAGGCTAGATTCCAGAGTTCCAACAAAACAGGACAGCGTTCAATGAGGTCCTGGTATACCCAAACATCACTATAATATAAAAAGAAAGGTTTCAAAGTAAGCCTCCTAGGGAAGTGCTTTTCAAGGTCATCTAACACTTAAAGCTTCAGACTAATCTAGTATTAGCTACCTGTGGGATGAAAGGGGGATTCTGTTATCCTGCCAACATAGTTCACTACAGATAGGAGGCCCTGGGTCTTCTAGCTGCTGACGTTTTCTGATCACTCAGGATTGGAAAATAAGGTCTATCTTCCCATCTCTTTCTAACAAGGAACCATGAATCCACTGTGTGGGGCATCCAATGCCATGTAAGGGAATGGAATTCAGCCTTCAGTTCAGTGACCCAGAGCATGAGAGCTCACATTATATCAATATCTAAATGATAGCAGTAGATAAAAATCTAGCATTAACATTTCAGTGTCAGTGGCTTCAACATATGGACCAGATGGAATCACTCTCTTAGATTTAGTTCCCATCTCTCGGTAAACTTTGCATCACCAAAGGAATAATTACTGCTCAGTGGAATACTGCAGAGTTGTAGCCAAAAATATAAAGTCACATCAATTTTAACCAACAAATATGAATTTTTGGAAGAGAAAAGAAGTCTCTTTCCAAAGGCAATTATTTGTCTTTTCAGAAATGTTTCCTAATATAAAATACCACATCTCCCTCTTGCTCGTGGAACTGAAAAAAATGAAAATCCCAGCAGCGTGTCTGCATGGCAGGGGCTGGAAGGTGTCAGGGGTGTAGGAGTAGGGAGTGGCAGAAACGGTGCAACATGAAGGCTGCAAAACTGTGGGGAGGACAGCCACAAATTCAAACGAAAGCACAGATGAACACACATTCACAAGGAAACAACGAGCAGTGGAATAGTTATTTCCTCATGCATGTTTGCCTCTTTGCTTCTAAAATCACTTTCGAGGATCTGGAGTTAAAAGGACTTGCTACTCTTCCAGAGGACCTGAGTTGGGTTGCCAGCACATTACATCAGCAGACCACAACCACCTGCCACTCTACCTCCAGGGAATCCAATGTCCTCTTCCAGCCATACTCATGTGCATCTAACTACACACACGCCCACCCACCATGAACCTGTATATTGAAGTTCTGTCATAATTAGCTAGAATGGCGGCAGCTGCCCTAGGACCTTCTTCAGATTACACACACACACTTAAAAATAAAATATTTCCTTTTTAAAAGCCTCTTATCTAGTTTTTTCCCTATAGATCTATCTAGTGAGTTAGCCAGATAGGGCAAGGACTTTCAGGCCTGCTTACAGACGAAGAAGCTAAGATGTAACATCTAGGACAGCAATCTATTGCCTTTATTTCCAGGTTTGCTTCTCGGCAACCATAGTATCATCCAGGTGATAGTAATGGATACGGAATTACACACTTGGGCCCTCCAATAGTCACCAGACCCTACCCCAAGCACATCAGATAGCGATTTTAGCTAATCAAAGAAAATCATGTCCTGGTTATAGGATGTTATTCAGAGAGTTTTCATGTCTACATCCACATCCAAGTTCACATCCACCTGTTTTCTGATACAGGTCAGCAGCTGTTTCAATTCCTCACTATGGTTTCCTAAAATGGTGATGGTCTTACCACTACAATTCCCACCACACACCTGAGAAAAACTAGAAAATCTCTCACTCGACCCCCAACCCCTTAGCTATTTAGGGGACCTCTCAACTGTGTCCCTCATGGAATAAGACGTCTAAGTCCTTCCCTTAGGCCTCACAGTTCATAAGGTTTGCTATGGCCCTGCTCCAGCCACACGGTTCCACACGAAGCAAGGAATCTCCAGGGTCGATAGGAATCGCTGACCCAAAATTCATGCTTCCCACTTCTAGGCAACTCCTAAATCCTCAGGACTGGGAAGGACCTGCCTATGTAACCCAAACTTGCATTCAGACCTGAGTGATCTTCCCTAGTTCTGCCTTCCTAAGCCTAAAGAAGGTTGGTTCCCGGGCAGCTGTTGCCCTTCTAACTAATGATGACAGAGCTTCAATGTGCAGGCTCAAGTTGTGTCTTTCATACTTTAATGAGTATGTGAATGTCTACCATCTTATTATACTCCAGACCCTAGCTCAGCAGCCCTAGAATTGGACCTGAGAGGTTGAAGTTCAAATAAACTTTCAGGACATGCTTATTTTCTAGCCTGGGCTCCACACTTTGAGGAACAAGACTGGTGTATACAGGAAGATATGAAAGTCCGTTAGGGTAAGAGGCACAGTCACAAATTTGAGAAGCTGGGGTGTTGGTTACTTAGTACTTTGCATCTTGTCTCAGGTCAACATATTTACAGGAGGCCTTGCTTTTTTTCTTGCTAAAAAGAGATATCAAAAATTGTGCCAGCCATTTCTAGGCAACATAGGAAAACAGTCAAGTGAGAGGTACCATTTCTCCTTGCTTCCAAGTCCCTATATCTCTCCTATCATGGCCCTCTATGCCATAAACTAGAAGACTTCCTTCTGAAAAATGTCACAGTGATATGTAATGTTATTTTTCAATATCATTTGCTCCTTTACATGGATTTCCATGAGCTGTTTTAAGACCCTGCCGTCCTGCCCTCAGAAACCGAGGTTAGCAATCACGACCTTACTCACTTGGAATGTTATAATGACTGACACACACAAGTTGTTCTCAAGCCACTTCCAAAAAAAAAAAAGCCTCATTTGAAAATCATCACTCAAGCAAATACTGCTTTTTGATGATCAGATTTTTTTTTCCTAATCTCACTAATTAGCATGCAGGCCCAAGAAAAATCAAAGCAAAACAAAAAGATCAGGTGAAAGGAAGAACTCATGGCATGGCATTCTAAAGAATGAGCTCTAGCACTGCACAGTGTTTAAATACTGTCTCTCAGTGAGACTGCACAATCATTTCAGTAATGCAGAGAACAGGATCTGAGACCTGATTCCACAGTAATTCAATCTGATGTTAAATAGGGCCCTTCCCTTTCGTCAGCCTCAGACATAGAATTTATGCGCTTTTGTCCAACTCCAATGGTCTGCTGTTTTAGAGCTCCATATTTAAGTGAAGTTTCGTGGTCATATCATCTGTCAAAATCGATAGTAGAAGAAAATGAAATGCAACCTTTCTATTGTTCCTGCTGGAATAATGCTGTACTTTTGTTCAGAAGCTCAAATGTTTTAATATTCTGTTGGATTTGCAGTAGGAAAACATAAAGGAAATCAATCTTGAAAAAATTATATGTCTATAATCTTTGAATATCTCTTACTCATTAAGGTTCCAGCTAGTTCTGCACAATGCCAGCCCTTATTGATTTCTGGACTAAGTAAGGGAATAGTATTTCCATACTTATGGGAAGGATGTGATCTTTACAGAATAAGAAAAAGAAAGCAGAGAGTAGGATGAAATACTCAAAGTAGTCTAGATATTGCTAGCTAGATAAGCAATGATGATTCCACAGTCCATCTCAATGGAGGCAGAAATTAAAGGACAGATCCAAGAGTCACTTGAAGACACATGGAAGGACTCTATAATAATTAAGTTATAGTGTGTGTGTGTGCACGTGCAATAGAGAGAGACGGAGAACAGAGACTGTGGTAGCTTGAAAGACAATGGCTCCCATAGACTCAAGTATTTTAATGTTTTGTTCCCAGTTAGTACAAATGTTGAGGAAGAATTAGGATGTGTGACCTTCTTGGAGAAGGTATGTCACTGGGGATGGAGTTTGAGCTTTAAAATGTCCAGGCCATTCCCAATTAGCTCTCTCTTACTGCTTGCTGCTTGTAGATAAGATATAAACTCTCAGCTATTGCTCCAGCACCATAACTGCTTGCCTTCTGCTGCCACACTTTCTACCATAATAGTCATGGATTCACTTTCTGAAACTGTAAGCAAGCCCCCAATTAAATGCCTTCTTCTGTAGGTTGCCTTGATCCTGGTGTCTCTTTATGGCAATCAAACAGTAACTAAGACATATGCTGATGTATACTAGTGTCATGAGATTTGAGAGGCATGATAAGTTATAAATTGGAATACTAGCTGAGATGTCTGTGGTCTTTAGGGTACAACTGTCCAGTAAATATTTCAATATATCCACATAAATCACATAGGATGAGGCAAAGTAAAATGTAGCCAGGATGTTAATTTGGAAGTCTTCAGCATATAGGGGCAGATCCAATATTAGCAACTCTACCACCTTGCCACATAGAGTATTTAGTATCTCGCTCCCTTTCCAAAATATTGAGAGTCTCTTTTTACTTTGCTAGGCTAAAAGATACATAGGTGAATTTTTTAAAAGTGATGGATATGTTTACTACTTTATTTCTTTATAGCATTAGTATTCTTAAATCATAGCATCTCTTTGTACCACATAAATATATGTAGCTATGATTTGCCAATTTGTAATCCAAATTAAAAATTGAAAATAGACAAAAATTAAACTTGGTTTCTTCCTTTGCATAGCTTATAGTCTAGAAGTGGAGACAACAAGAAGAAGGTATATGTGTGTTTTAAAATTATAATAAATACTGTGGAACAAAAATGGGTATAGTGAAAATACTAGAAAAGAGGAGAGTCTCTTGATATTTAAACGATAGTTTAAAAAGAAGGTAATGCATTAAGACATGATCATAAGATTATATCCAAGCCAAAACACTTGATACCTATGAAATGGTGTTTAACAACTTTATGTTGTCAATGATGGGGCTCTCTCTATACAGATGGATACATTAGCTTAAATGAAACTAAATAAAAATACTACAGAGCTCTTCATTCTGTTAGTAGTAACTGTCTCACATCGTACCAGCACATTGAAGCTTCTTTCTGGACAAAGTCACCGTGCTGCAGGGTTTCAGTCAAATGCAATTATTGAGGAAGAAATTCTTAAAATAGTTCTTTTAATGAGTAAATAGAGAGTTGCTACAAGCTATAGGGCAAAAGAATCTATTTAGCCTTTGAGGAAAATGTAAGTAGATTCTGCTTTGCGATTCCTTCTTGGTGGGTTCACAGCTAAAATGCTTAAGAAATTATTTACCTGAATCTCAATAACAATTAGTCCCCTATATTTCATATGTTCAACTGTGAGGGTTTTTTTTTTACCTATCTGCATAGAAAAATTGAGTTTACCCACTTACAGTTCTAAGTATGTATTCTTTATAGGCAAATGAAAGTGTGTTGTGGGTTAAACAGTTCATGGCCAGTCCTGCATGGTTCAAGTAGAATGCTTAGGATGTATCCGTTGAGTAATTGATGTATAAATCTTAGTTGGCAAGGAAAGGCAAATGAAAACCAGCTTTACTTGTTAAAGGCAAAGATTTAGCCATAGTGAAGTCTTTCTGCGTTGAAGAAGCTTGCATGACAAAAATTCCAAAAGCCAGAAATGCCAGGGTTTGTAGTGCAATTAAAAAGAAAATTATCAAATTATTTTAATTTGTTGAGCTTATAATTTTGCTGAAAATTGTGATGTTGCAGTATTACAATTTGGGTATGGGACACCATGCAAATTAATCTACCATCACTCACCAACTATTTTCCTTTTCTCTCATTTGTTAAACTATTCATAAATGTTTGTAGTAAGCTATAATTAAGGTTGCTGGTTTGTTTTTTTAATAATGAAGGACTATTTTTTAAAAATGAACATTTTAAAGTCCACTAGCAACCCTTACATCTTTTATCCCATACTGACAGAATCCACAGGATGAACCGTTCAGAAGACGAATTCAATCTTACTGCAGTCCTCAACAAATGAGCCATGTAGGATTTTGGCAAAGGATGAAAGCGCTCCAGCTTGTGGTTGGTGTGTACCTCGCTAGGAGTCTATCAGCTACAACAGAGTCCCTGGAACACAGAGGACTTCTGGACTAATACCAATATGCAAGCTGCTGCACCTGCACAAGTTGAAGAGCACAACTCTTCAATTCTATTTGCTTCACTTCCTTTTAGTTCTATAAATGCTAAAACGTTGTCTTTTATACCTTTTGTATTGGACTACAACAGTGAAGGAGAAGATTTGACTGTAGTTGGTTTTCATTTTGTTTTGGACTGTGGTGCTTTAGATTCACGTGAGCCTCATGAATATCATGCAAGACTTCTAATCCTGGGATGCATTCTTAGGCACTTTTAGAAATTTTATTTTGAAACAGAGTATCACTAACTTATCCAAGCAGTCCTTAAATTTGCAATCCTCTTTCTAGCTCCCAAATAGAGTCTAAGATAGCAAGTGTGTACCACCATACCCAACTATAGCTGATTTAGACTCTCTTAAGCGTAGCACAAATATTCTGTCTTGTTGAGGATGCATTTCCTTTTTCTCAGGTTAAACAATGCACATTCCCAAGGCCACAGACTGTATTCTCTGTATTAGAACTCACCATTGATTTATATGCTATATATCTGTGTCTCCTCAATCCCTATGTTATATGGCATGGCACTGAGGCCCTGGGACTTTCATGGAAAATGAAAATAGAACATTAACATTCATTATTTGTGGTTGTCCAGCACCAGGAAAGACTGTTTCTAACACACTGTGTCACCATGGCACCTAAATTTAGACTACCAGCAAGTGTCTAAGCAATGAGTTGCATGGAAACTTAGCTTATAAGATCAGATTTGTGGAGCTGTAAATGAACGAACACTGCAAGGCTCTTACAGACATGACTACTGAGATTTGAAGCTTCCCTATGCATCAGATAGAAGCTTAACAATATGCTGCATTAAGAGATTAGACACTATTTAGCTGGCTTAGGTTTGAACTGTAACCTATTGTTCCTTGTATCACTACCCCTTTCCCAACTGCCTGTGATTTATGTCAAGACAACATTCCCAAATTTGTCCGTTTGATTTTTCTCAAAGAGCCTTGCAAATTATTTCTTTTTCTTTCAAAATCCTTTCTTTCATATTTTTGTCCTTGAAATTTCCATCTTATTTCCTCCCCATGCTGTTCTATTATTGCTAAGACTCAAAATTTTAGGCCACCACAGCAAGATTATTTCCTTTCTTTTAGTCTACCAGTTACTACGGATGAGGACCAGGTATGTGGAATGAAGTGAAGGATAAAAGAGTATTTAGGTATCTTTCTTTAGATATCTTTATTTTCACAAAATATCAAGTACCTCTAAACTCTAGTACAGTTTAGTGACAAAGCATAGTCAATATTTACTAAATGGAGCTAGAGATATCACTCAGTGATTAAGAACTCTGACTGCTCTGTCAGGAGACTAGGATTCTAACACCAGCACCCACATGATGGCTCACAACTGTCCTTAACTCCAGTTCCAGGAGAATCCAACACCCTCTTCTGGATTCTCTAGACATTGCACTTACATGATACACAATCACTCACACAGGCAAAACATTCATATGCCTAAAATAATAAACTGTTTTTAATTGGCTAAAGTCCTTGGAAATATCTTATGGGCCTCTTGAATTGTATAGATGAAAGGAAGCTCTACATACAATTAGGACTATTTGTATTTTCCTATATCTTGGCTTTCTAAAATTATTCACCTTTATATGATATATAGTAACTATTGTAGTACAGTAATTTCTGGATATGGAATCACTATTTCTTGACACAATTATTTCAGTGATTGTTTTTTAAATCTGTGGATTCACCTAAACAATCATAAAGATAATAATTTATCAAAAGCATGTGTGGACATATTTCATTTAGAGAAAGTTAGTGGAAAAATGTGGTCTCATTTAGCAATTATTATTATACCAGTGACTGTCAATGAAATACATACAGAAAAATATGTTAAGATCCATACCATTTTACTTTTTAATTAGTTTTTAAGTTTTGAGAATTTCTTACACAAGTACTATATTTATATCATTTCTGGTGTAGGAGGGTTCTTCTATATTTTGTGTTACTTTCATTGGTTAATAAAGAAAGCTGCCTGGGCCTTTTGATAGGGCAGGACAAGATAGGCGGGGAAAAGACAACAGTATGCAGGGAAGAAGACTGGGTCAGGGAGAGAGCCGCCATGAAGCCGCCAGGGTCAGACATGGTATATCTTCCCAGTAAGCCCACTACCTCGTGGTGACTTACAGACTATAAAGATGCTAACGATAATGAGCCAGGCAGTAATTTAAATGAATCCAGTTTGTGTGTAATTTGTGTATTCCGGGTATAGCCATGCGGACATGTGGCCTAGAGCCGGGCAGGAAGGAACAAAAGGGCCCGCGTTCCTCTCAGATGCTGAAAACAGCAGCTGTGCCTATTACAACAATTTCTACCCTACTCAATCCCCTTAAAATTCCTCTCACTCTGTGAAATTCATGACATCTTCTTCAATTATTATATACAGCTTGCTCAGTCCATTGGCATTGTCCATATGTTTACAGCTGATCATCTGAGATTGAATAACCTATAAGGGACCTATCCTTGGAAAAAACTGGTCTGAAGGTCTCTGGTTGCCTTCAGCTCCTCATCTAGAAGTGGGGCCTTGTGAGATATACCTCCATTAATGCTGCATGTCAACCAGTGTGGCCAATGTATAAGTCTTGTTTAAACAAACATACTATTGAGATTGCATGGTTACAGCATTCCTGTCATATCTAGAAGACACTCTCTAGCAGTGGGCATCCCAAATGGCTATTCCATTTTTTCTTTCCCCTCTTCTACAATGTTCCCTAAGCTTTAGGTGTAAGAATTGTATTGTTGATGTAATGTAGGCACCCACATTCACCTTTTCTGTGCCTTTTGACCAGTTTTGGGTCCGTTTAACAGTGTCTCCTACAAAAAGAAGCTTCTTTGATGAGGGATAAGAGCTATACTTACTTATGTGTGAGCATAAGTATTTAGAATACAATTAAAAATTATACTGACTTTGGAAAAACTGCAATCCTGGGTTCTGCTCTAAGGCCTATGAAGTGTCCAGCCATGGGCTTTTGGCTAGCTTTATAGCACCAGGCATGCATTTCTTCCGGTTAAGCAGGTCTTAAATCCAATTAGACAGCAATTGGCTACCCCAAAGACAAAAGTACCACTATCGCACTACTGGAGATATCTCACGTAATTCGCCATTGTTCTGGTTTGCAGGATTTTACTGCTAAATAGAATTACTGATTGCTTTTCTGCCTTGGCACCCTACATCAGAATTTCTGATACGTATGAGAGTTAATGCTCGAGGAGGAGGCTTCCAAGTCAGTTCTGGCTCAATTCCCCCAAATCCTGTGTCACAGTGTATGATGTATTAACCAACAAGGTCTTAATGTTCATGTTCTGGGAGATAAGTAAGGACAACAACAGTGGTATATATGATTTTCAGAGTCTCTCAAGAGACTCTGACAAACAACTGGAAGGGAAGTTTTCCATGCCTCATACTGGAGTGTTTTTAGATAGTTTATGGTGCTTGAGGGAAGCTTTATCACCCATATGGCTAAACTTCACCACACCATTTTAAAATTTGTTTTACTTCAGTAATAGGCTGGCATATTTGATCATCCTTGTATCCATTGGAAAAAAAAGATAGCAAGTTTCTGAGTAAATTAAGAATGTAAATGTAAATTCTTAAAAGATGTTTAACCTAATTCAGAGAACAAACTTTCTAAACACTCTAACGTTCATTTGCATATGAATAATGTGCTAATTTCAAATGATTGTTATCTATTTATTGCCACATCAATCAGGAATTTCTGTTTGGTAATATTTTGTCAGGTGTTTAGAACATTATTTCTATTTTAAAATATGAAAGCGTGTACTCCTGAGATAAAATGGTAGAAGTACCATTTGTATAATGTGAGTGAGATGTGTAAGGGCAACTACACCTAAGGAAAATGGGGGAGTTTGCAATAAAACAAACACAATTTTTGGAAATAAAATGCTCAAAAAAAAATCAAGTGACAACACAGGTTTTTACTTTCTTTTCGACTAGATCAAGCAAAAAAAAATAAAAAGAGAGAGAAGCATATCAGTTAATAGATACCTCTTAATTTCAGTTATAAAAAATATAAATTATTGAAATAACTCTTCCACATCAAACTGTAGCTAAAAAAGGAAAGAAAGAACATGAAATTTTGTAAGACAAAAGTGATCTTAAGGACACAGGAAATGATAAATATCACTAGAAGAATCTATAAAATGACACTTGGTTAAAAAAAACAGCTAATAATTCTGTGATGAATAAAGGTAAAGGAAGCAAATACATAATTCAAAACAACCAAAAGGAAAGCAATAAAATGACACACATAATACATGACTTTCAATAATAACTCCAAATATACATGTCTTAATTCTCTAATTAAAAGGCACAGATTGGTTAATTGAATTAAAAATCAATTCCCAACCCTGTCTGCCTTCAAGAAACTGACTTGCAATATATAACCTAATGGAATTTGAAATCATGGAAACCAACATTTCAAACAAATCTAATTCATAAGCAGGTAGAAGTAGATATTCACATCTGACAAAACAGACTTCAAACCAAAGCAAGTTGCAAGAGACAGAAATGGTTACTACATATTCACAAATGTGATAATCCATGATGAAGTCAAAATGTTCCAGGCCTGATGGTACACACCTTTAATATCAGCACTGGGGAAGCAGAGGTAGGTAGATCTCTACGAGTCTAAAGATACAGTTGGCCTACATAGCAAGTTCTATGCCAAGCTAGGTTCATAGTGATATCTTGCCTCAAAAAAAAACTAAAACAAAAAACTTTTTAAGAAAAGGAGTTAAAATAAATGATTGTAAATATATGTGCAACAAAGAGTGAAGCAAAGTATAAAATATACACTACAAAATAGAAAGATACAGACCCCAATAAAATAATAGTAGATGGCTTTAATATTTTACCTTTGCTGATAGATCATCCAGACAAATATTCACCAATGAAATATCAAAGTTAACATATTACATATCAAATGGACTTAACAGAATCTATAGACTATTCCATCCAAAAGTGATAAAAATCACATTGTTTTCATCAGTATGGATTGTTTTTCTGTAGTGGTATTTAGTTTGTAATCCAGCAAATAAAGCTTACCTGAGGCAGAGTACAGAGCTAAGCGAGGCCAAGGAGTGGTGACATACACCTTTAATCCCAGCACTCCTTAGGAGACAGAGGCAGGTAGTCACAGAACACAGGGATCTCTGAGTTCAAGGTCACCCTGGGCTACACAAGATTTCACACGTCTAAAAGAGAAAAAGGGAACACAGAGGTGATCTCAGCACATGGAATCACGTGTTTTTAATTTCAACACTAGGTGGAGACAGGAATGATATGGCTGGGCAGAGAGAAGAATATAAGGCATGAGGAGACAGGAGCTCAGATGCATTTTAAGGATTCATAGAGATGGATGCAGTCTGAGGATTCAGTCTGAGGAGCAGTCTGAGGTTTTGTAAAGAGGATTTGAGAGACAGGATTGCCCCTTTGGTCTGAGTATTGGTAGAGGTAAGAACTCTAGAGGCTGGCCACTCTGCTTTTCTGACCTTCAAGTAAGCGTTATTGGTTAGATTACAAACAAAATATCACTACATTTTCTAAAACAAATAACATTTAAGGCACTAAGGCAGATATTAACCAATACCAAAATACCTTGAAACAACTTATTCAATCTTATTATGAGGGTAATGGAATGAATCTAGAAAGAAGTATTAAGAGGAAGTTGATAATTTCTCTTGTATAACAGTGTGAATAAACCATGTGTCATTGAATAAATAATGTGTGAAGTTTAAAATTCCTAAAAACCAAATAAAGCTATAATTTACCAGATACTTTAGTATATAATAGAGGTAGTAATCTGAGATGATTTCATTGTTATGAGAGCCTACAATAAATATTAGGGAGAACATCAATAACTAGTCTAATGATGTATGTCTATGCCTGGGGAGAGCGGGGAGAGAATAAAATCTCAAACTCCTTAGGTGAGGAATGGACACTTAAAAGAAATCCCACACTAGCTCAGAATTGAGAAATAGATGGTTATTTATTTATGGATAGACTCACATATCAGAATTCTCTGCTTGAACGGAGAAGAGAGATTGAATCCAGCAATCCGAAAAAGCAGCCTGGGAAGAAGGGGTGGATGCAGGCTCTGCATCAGCATATATAGTATAAGAGGCCATACCCCAGTAGGTGGATAACCAAGAGCTGTAAGACTTCCTACAGCCCCTCCCCTTTTGTTTAAATAAGAGTTCTAAGCCTAATACAAAATTATATACAATAAGAACAAATATATTCAATAATTATTCTATCCTAACTAGTTTAAGTCTTGTATCATAAATAACTTAGCCAAGTGATGAGAGGAGAGTAACTACAATTATCTAGTCTTCAACCCCATTGAAGATCTGAGAAGGGAAATAATAATACTTAAGTAAGCAGGAAGTGCAATCAAGCAACTTCCAAAATGTACAACAAATGACAAAGACAACTGGCTACTTGGGCAATCACCCAAAGTCTCATTTGTAACAACCAACTTTGGCTAAGGCCTAGAATAACTGACAGACTATTTTAAGAGGCAGGAAATTTTTCAAAACTGTCTTACCGTGTCTTGGCAAGATTTGACAGTCCTCCTTATCCATTTCCGCATACTATGTATCTTGTCAGTGGCTGAGGCATGGGCATTTCTTTGCCCAAAGGCCAGTTTTGCCAAGAAGAAAACAAGCTCCAAGTGGAGTGTCTCCAAGTGGTGCTCAACATGGGAGTAGATCAGTGCTGCCAGGAGCAATTGTGTCTCACTTCAACAGAACCCTAAGTTATTTAAATGCCATTTTCTCCAGCTCTTTGAAGTGGTTGAAGATTACCTATCTATGCAGAATACAATCTCTATGTATATAAAGAACCTGATTAGTCTAACTATAAGCATGGAAAACATAGATGACTATTGATCTATAATTCTTAATACCTATATGACTTAAAGACTAAGACATTAAACAACTGTGCAACAAATGAGGACAATGACCTCAAGATGTAAATAATGTATAAATATCTTGATCAGAGGTAGAAATTTACATTGCAATATGATCAATATATATCAATATATGAAAAATGTTTTAAGCAGAGGTAGAAGCATGCATGCATACAATATTCAATATGATTTAACTTTGTATCATTATACAAGAATCTATACCAATGTAACTGCCTATGAATAATAACTCACAAGTATTCACTCTATTACTCACTATTATTATTAGTGTGAGTAAGCTCACACTATTCTATTATCCCATCAAAATCGCTTAGGTAAAAGCAAGCCAAATGGACAGGGTTGGGAAACTGTCTGGGCTTTGGAATGCCTAGGCCGTTAGGCCATCCACCTAGTAGGCATGGAGTTTGAATCCATATGGGCGCCAAGTGTAGAATGGATGCTTAAAATTAATCCCACACTAGCTCAGAATTGAGAAATAGATGGTTATCTGTTTAGGGGTAAATTCACAAATCAGAATTCTCTGCTTGAACGGAGAACAGAGATCGAATCCAGCAATCTGAAAGAGCAGCCAGGGAAGAAGGGGCAGATGCAGTCTCTGCATCAGCATATACAGTATAAGATGCCACGCCCCAGTAGGTTAGTAACCACAAGCTGTAAGACTTTCTACAGCACTCAGTTATGTATCAGTGACTACACATTGCATTTTGTCCATTCTCTTAAAGAAATCAGATCTCTCATTGGTCTAGAAGTGAATCATGGAGTAGAGGAGCAATCAAAATTATGCCAAGAGCTAGGTAAGGGTTAGAAGTAAATCCTTTACATACAGAACTGTCAGAACATATATGGATCTTTATCCACTGATGAATATTAATATTCATAATCTCCTGTATTTTCTAGTCTGATGATAATCATTTCTACCTCCAAGAAACCTTGAAGTTTGAAGTTCTTTAATTTAGGTGAGAAAATAAAAAAGATGAATCATGTGTTACATATTATTTCCATACTCAAAGTCATATAGCTAGAATTTCAGGAGTCACCAGATGAAATGGAATATGCTTCTCATCTCAGCACATGCAAATTTGAGGTAGGAGGATTGCCATGAGTTCAAGGCTGATGTGGGAGTGTTCTCCTGTATTTTTTATTACTCTTATTGGTTGAATAAAGAGCTGCCTGACTTATAAGATGGGTCAGCCCTTAGGTGGGCAGAGTAGACAGAACGGAAGTTCTGGGAAGAGAGAAGGAAGTGAGCCAGACGCCACGAGCCACCGTCGCAGATGGATGCAGGTTAGACCTTTCCAGTACATCACCACGTGGTGACTTACAGACTTTTATAATGGGTTAGTTTATGAGGTGAGGGCTAGCCGGGAAAAGGCTAGTGATAATAAGCCAGGCAGAGTTTAAATGAATACCGTCCTCACGTGGTTATTTCAGGTGCAAGCAACCAGTAGCTGAGCGGGCCAGCAGCTGGAGGCTTGGGAGCCTGGCGGCTGGGAAACACAACACGCACACCTCTCCCCTAATTACAACACAAGGCTATCCTGGGTTACGTTATGAGTCTTTGTCTCAACAACAAAAAAGACAAGGAAGGGCAATGTGGCTCTGTTGGAAGAATGCTTGCTTTGTGTGCATAAAACAGTTTGATTTTCAGCACCCCAAAACAAATAGTGGTGGTGCAAACCTATAATCCCAGCATTTGAGAGGTGTATTAAGAGAATCAGAATTCAAGGTCTTCCCTTGCTATAAAGTCTGAGGCCAGCCTTTACTAAATAATCCCTTGTCTAAAATCAAAAGAAAAAGAAGTTCAGGCAATGGGTTTTCTAAATCATTAACTCCATAAATATTTACTGAGCATAGAAGAACTATTAAAACATCAGCCTCAATATTTTTTTACTGGACTACTCATAGAATAGTAAGGAAGACTAACATTTAAACAAAAGAGTTGGATAATAAACATGATATAAAGACAGATGAATTCATTGACATTCTGAATAGTTTTTTTTTCTGCTTTGATTTCTGACTTTTTTCTTTTCAGTGCAGTGGCTTAATTAAAGTTTCAGTCTAAAAAATCATTTTGTGTTAGTTGACTACATGAAGGAGGTTGAGTGGGCATGCTAAAAAATTAATCACAGGAAAATAAGATTAAAATAGTCTACAAGGAAGACAAAGGTTTGTACAGAAAAAGGGCTGGGGAAAGCTGGGGAGAGAGGAAGGGTGGAGATGGAGGAAGGGTGGTTATTGGAGAAGGAAATAATATATTTACCTTAAGGGAGTCATTTTAGGTTTGGCAAGATACTTGGCTCTAGAGGGGATCCCAGGGGTCTACAGGGATGTCCCCAGCTAGGTATTTGGGCAGCAGAGGAGAGAGTGCCTGAACTAGCCTTGTCCCATAGTCA